>JAPQRN010000022.1:6828108-6844717 GCA_037367275.1 Coranthus polyacanthus
CATCATCATCATCATCATCATCATCATCATCATCATCATTATTATTATTATTATTACTATTACTTCTGAGTAACCACGCCACATAACATTTTATTTCATGACATGCCAACTCAAATACACTAACAACCAGCAGGGTTTTAAATTCCAGTGAGTCATATATAGCATTTGTGACTTAAAATCCCTTCAGGCACGTTCAGACATGCTACATCATCAGGCTCAATATTTGGCACAGCAGAAAAGGATACCACCTTGGATCCAATGTTATTATGAGCAACAAACCCTCCCATAAAACTAAATCCAAATTTAATGGTCTATAAATACACACAACAGATCAAGTATCGGGAGGGCGGAACTGTGCATCCACACCCCACATACTGGCATCCTGGACAATGAGCATGATCTCTCTCCTGTTTGTTTTCCTCATTACGGCGCTCTGTTTTATAAAACTGTGAATTCCTCCTGTCAAGTGGTCCATTCTTCGGCCAAAAATGACACTTATGTCACAGAGCACACGCTGAGATCATTGGGCTACTGTCTGGAGATTCCTCATCAGCCAAAACCAATAGAAACCAGCAACAAAACACAGAAAGCTGAGAAGCAGCGCAGTTGGAGAGAAGCAGGAGAACTGGAGCACGGAGGTGATGCTGTAAAATGTTGGGTTTCTGTTAATGGGCTTTTGGGTGGCTGTTTTCCGCTTTAAAGCAGCTTACTGGTTCCAATTCTGGTCTCTCACACTGACCTCACTGAGTCCAACCTTTTGAGTCTTACTCACAGTTCTTTTTTCTTTCTCCCACCTCCCATATATCTCAGTGACCAAATTATTTCCACCACGACTGTCTTGGTGTTTGGTGACAGGATGAGGGTGAAAAAAAAAAAAAAAAAGCCTAAACAAACATAGTTGCCATGGTACAACAAAACAAACTCCTTGTGCCAGACGGTTCTCTAGTTCACTGCCCATGGTGAAGGACACTTAAAGACGGATGCAGGGAAGGAAATGTAATTGTCTAACAAACAAAAGAAGAGACATGTCCGTGGGGACACTGTGTCTAATGTTAGAGATGTCAAGGCTCCCTGTGGAACCTGTGGCCCAGAACAGATGGAAATTCTTCTCCTGCATACCATACTTTCCCTTTTTGTCTCCTTCCATATCCTTCTGAGGTTTCCATCATAACAGTGACATTTTTTTCCTCCAGTGTAGTTCTTCCTTCCAAGCAGCGAGCGTGGTCAGCAGTCCTTCCACTGTAGGAGCTTCCATTACCGCTACCAGCTGCTTTTCCACTTCGACAGTTTACTTTTCAGAGTTTTGTACGGCCACAAATCCCTCCGCTGGACCTTTATTGTTAAATGTTTAAAATAAGGGACTGTGGCATCAAGCTTTCAAATACTGATTGAACCCAACGGGATGTGCATAATAATGATGTTTTCCATTATGAACTTTGCAAATGTTGGCTGATATTACATTCGAGTTGTGCATGAATTAGCCTGGAAAGCTGAGGTCTGCAGATATTTCACATATGCTTTAATTCGGATGACGTTGGTTCCTATTAAAATAAATTGTTTCCTATTAAAAAGTTTTTTGGTTAGGATCAGTAATATTCTAATTCAGAGAAAAGGCGCATAGTTAACTTTAAAGATTATATGTTTTCAGAAGTTTCATATTATACTCAGACTTTGACAACATGCAGTATGACCTGACGGGACTGTGTATGTTCCTGGAAATAATGTACGTATGGAAAACTTCAAAGAGGTATGGAGCTCACCAGGCCATTTGCATGTGCTCAGATATGATCACGAACATCCTATCTATAAATGCCCTTGAGTGTGTTATAATAGTCTTTGCTTTAATGTGGTTTCCCGCTGTTCCAGTCTCCTGCAGTTGAACCTTTTGCTATGGGATTAACAGGATGTAATCGGATACGATATCTTCGGTAATGGTTGCATAGCTACGTTGGGTGGGGACTCAGAAAGACTGATTTAGATCTTCATAAAGTCATGTTTAAATAGATTTTCCCTGACTTATAGAATGAGATAAATCAAAGCCAGGCAGCGTCAATTTGGATTGTGACTTAAAAAGAGTGTATGCATCTGAGCCCAAACTATGTAAGCTGTTTCTGGTTAGATTAGTGTAACGCGAATGCAATGTGAAATGTAGTTCTTGAGGTAGTGGACACAATTTAATCTAGCATGGCGTATATTTATGAAAATATCAAAATGAGATTCATGCAGGGGTATGAGATTCAAACGTAAACAGGAGGGACATATCCCAAAGCACATCAAATGTATTCTGCATATCTTCTTCCAGTATACTTTCTTTTTTTCCTTTTATATAACCTTGTATCATGTTATCTTTATACGTTACCTCTTTTTGTTCCCTCCTCCTCGTTAACTGCATGTGTAATAATGGAAAATGGCTGGTGAGGTAAAAGGACAGACAGAGCCCTCTCCTCTTTAGGGACATTTAATTGCGCATAAACACAATGGCTGGCCAGAGAGAGTTATCCTTAAAAGAGTTCATAAAGATATTCTGTCTTTATAAATGGAGTGTTCTCTTTAGAGTGCAGCATATAAATGAGAGCATATTTGGCGTCCGGTCTGACAGTGTCCTGCGCTATTAAGTTACTAAACTGCACCTCGTCATGGCACTCTGCTCCTGGCAACAGTTGTCACCGGCTTTGCTAAAAAGCTTCCACGGGCATCTGTCTTACCTGAGGAGCACACGGCCTAGTTTCCATCCTCTGTATCTAATGGAGACAGCAGGCTGTGCCATGATAGAGTGAGACCATTATCTGCCGGGAAAAAAAGTGCACATGTTTACTGTGCGTCCACTGTGTAACCATAGAAATGGCATGCATGTCATGCCATGATTAGATTTCTTTAATATTAAAACCACATGGCTCCATGGTCAGACACCTTCATTTTTTTCTTAAGAGCCATGGGATCTTGAATACAACACAAAGTTAAAGCTATGAATAACGAACTGGTCAGACAACTTTTTGGGGACTTTACTTACTTTTGCAAAAAAAAAAAAAAAAAGTTGAAAAAAAAATCCCCTTGTAATGAACGTGCAGTCAACACTGTGTTCCTCCATGCCTGTCATTAACTGTAATGACTTGTAGGTATTTGTTGTGCCCCTACTACACCACTTCCTTCATGTACTTGGTAATGAGATTTTACTGTGTGCTTCGGGTAGGGGGCCTATTCTCTTTGACCAGCAACAGCCACGATGGTGCCAACTGAGAGGTTTCTGTACTGCAGCTCAGCAAGCTCAGCTGCTTCTCCCAGGATGAGCATGATCTGTGGGTCATGAGTAAATGTTTCCCTTCTAGAGTGTGTCTCTACTACAGTAACATGATGGATGAAAGTATCAGCAGGCGTCTATTTGTAAGGCAAAGTGGCCAAAATAATCTCTGTAATGTAGTCAAGTGAGCAAAACATCACGGGAGACTTACGCATCAGGGCCGTCCATTGTCAGATGAAACATGCATTTGCTCTTACTCACAGCTATGGTCAACGTAGTCATTTTTTGTGCTTCATGACAGGAGTGCAACCGTACTTGATAGCAATGATACATACAATGATCCTCTGTGTCAGAAGTACACAGAGGAGACTGTGATTCTGCAGCTGTAGCCTCTCTGAAAATATGAAACCAGTGTCCATGTTAACCTGAAAGCATTGGGTTTCACATAATAAACCATTAAGCATCTGGACAAACAGTCGAGAGGTGGTGAAAGGCCGACGGAAAGCACGGCGAGAGAGACAATATTTCCTTTTCTCCTCTCTTCCTTGATTTTCTTTTTTCCCTGCTCCGTATCCTGCAGTCTCCATTCCTCTATTTTCTTTTTAAAATCTCTTGATTTCTGTCCGTTTTTTTTTTTTTTTCAGTTTCCATCTCCGATACATATTAGGCACACCCAAACAAACCCTCACACACACAGACTAGAGCATTGCTCGTGCGCTCCTGTTGTCGAAATCCTGCCGTTTTGGGAAACTACGACTGATATTTGATTCTCCTGCTCTGAGCGTTTTGATCTGTTTTCCCTCATTGCTCTTGCATGCAGCTTGGAATCCCAGTGGGCAAAAAACAACAAATGAATTAATTCCACTGCTGCATCCAACTGAAATAAAACACACCCAAGAGATCGTACACAATAACAACCTTCAAAAAAAAGTATCTCGAGCAACTGTGTTTTCTCTGGCTACCTCTCTGATGTCTTCGAGTCTTTGAGTTTGAAAGGATTGCACTGAAGCAAATCCAAAAGGCTTGAACTGTGGAACAGGGATAGCACATTTTCGGAAATACTCACCTTCTTCAGCTGTAACTGTTAATCTAACAATAATCAGCGATTAAATGGCATTGTTTAACATGCATCTACTGTTTTACCTTTTGCAGTGTGTCAACATAAATAATAAGGACCTAAAGTATTTTTAGACATAAACACGGAAGCGGCAAAGCAGACATAAATTCTATCACGTCGTTATTGTCTCCCAGTGTGGCAGGGACGTACAGACTGTTTGGATCGCGCTCCCCTACACCGGGTGTATGAATGCACGAGTGTGTAGCTCTGTGACAACATAATGAGTTAAGCATAAAGTGCCAGAGCCTGCAATCATTCAAGAGCAGTGACGTCGTCCCATGAGCGGAGCAAGGGGAGCTTTTGGGAGCCCACTCCAAGTGGAACTCCTTGCGAGGCTGTCTGTAACCTGAAGCCAGAGAGTAGTTAGAAAGAGACAGAGAGAGAAAGAAAGTGAGAGAGAGAGAGAGAGAGAGAGAGAGAGAGAGAGAAATGGAGGGAGGGGGAGGGAAGGACTGAAGGGCAGAGAGAAGGTGATGTCAGCTGAGTTCAGAAAGTAAACAGAGTTCCAGACTGCAGCATGCTGTCTGCGGGACGGGGACTGCAGCTTGGGCAAACCCATGGGGGCATCAAAACAATCCCCTGGACCATCACCTTTGTCTCTGGGAAGGAGGGCTGGTTCCTCTTCATCCCCCTCTTCATCTTCATCTCCCTACCCCAAGGGACAGCATGGCCCTACGGTAAGAGACTGGCACTTAAAGTGTACTTTTACTGCTGCTCTTCTTTCCCTAGCGCTCCCTGTCTTACAGCCTCTTGGTTTATGTTCTTTGTTCTAAAAAAGCCGGCATCAGCACTCTCTCCATCCCCTCTTCCCTTCTATGCTTTAAGAGCAAAACAGCTTTCAGCAAGACTTGTAAAAGAAAACCCACTGAGAGACAGTGAGTAAACTTCAACTTTTTACAGAGGCAGCTAAGAAAAACATCACTGATGAGCTATTGCTGTCTTTGTCTTTTACGGCTTTTGTTATGCGTTTCAAAGATGTGATTGTTTGTTCTTTGTTGGTGTGTTTATTGCCTTGCTAAGATGGAGTCTAGAAATTTCACATTACTTTTTACTCATTGTGTCATATGTTCTCGGTGTGAAGTAAGATTGTTTTTCTACTCTTAAATAACAAAGGCAGCAGTTGGATGTGGCCACACATTCCTTGAGGTAAAGTAAGGCAGTTGGAGACCTAATAGGGACTGTTGAGACTTGGCACTCATTCTCTTTTGTGCGAGTGCTCCTCTTTAAACGCAGAAGCGTGTTGTGGGTAGATTCCCTCTGAGATTGAGATAGTCTCTGCCTGTTTACCCTGGGTGACCATTTGAACTGCAGCAGGAAGACGTGAGTCATGTTTTTGAGTCAATCACCCTGGCTGTGGTAATGTGTATACCATACACCGTCTCCAAGAGTCCTATAACCAAACTCCTGCCTTCCGTCTGATTCCTCTCTCTAGGCACACGCAGCTACCGCACGATAAACTAATACCTTCAATTTGTAGTGTTGGTGAATGTGGGATACGTGTGGTTGTACTAAGATGCAGTAAATATGCCTCCTTGTTGTCAGCTGAGTCACTCCCAGCACAGCTTGTTTCCTAATCTTGTATAATCAGCTGATGATAGATGTTTTCTATTGAGCAACATTAAATAGTTCGTTTTTTTTTTTAATGCAGATCAAAGTTGTTTACACTGAAATTCTGACTTTCGGATCTTTTTAAGTGTGTGTGTGAACATGTGTTCGCCACTATTGTTGTTTGTTACTCTGCCAAGGATTTAATATAATCATCCGTGTCTGTTGGTTGGTTTGTTTGTTTGTCGGCAGATTTATGCAAAAGCTGTTCCGCTGATTTTCATGACAGTCGGTGGCGGGTAGGGTATGGGACGAGGACAAAGAGCAGGTTCATAAAAGAGGGCAGAGCCTGGAATTTCTTTATTGCTTTTTCTAACATTGCAAGATAGGGTGTTTGATTGAATTACAAGACAGTGGGGTCTTGGCAAATGTACATATTCTACTGAGTGCCCTTCATGTTTTTGTGAGCACCACTGAGGCTTGTTGAAGGTTTCCTGTTCAGGACTCTCCACCCACCTGAATCCCAAGATGTCCTGTCTTTATGGCACAGTTTCCTCTGTCCTGTCAGTGATTGCTTCCCTAATAGTGTATTTAAACAAAGTCTTCTGGGATGTTGTCAGGGCTACTGGGTAGCAGGCAGTAGGAAACAAAGACCAAAGCATGAAGATGTAAGAAAAAATATTTGAGTGGAGCGAGGGAAATCTTGGCACACATACTCAGTTACAAGAAGAAGAAGAAGAAAAAAAAGGACTGAGATTGAGCCTTTGGAAAAATGTGTGTCATATCAGGAGGTAGAGTTGATGCCAAGTTTTGGAGCTAAATGCTAAAAACAAATGTGGACGTCTCAGACTCTCGTTCAACCTAGATACTGCTGCGTGTACATACTATGCCACTGGTGATAGGGGATTTCATTGGGTTTGTGGTTTCCTAGCAGACGGAAGTTTATTTAAAGCAATCTACAGGATGACCGCTGGGATCGGCGCATGGGTTCAGGCTACATTCACATGTACAGTGCCCACAAAGATCCCCTGGGAGTTTCCCTTCTCCACGATAGCCAAATTACTCAAACCTCAAAATACCAGACAGCTGCTGTGGGCAGTAAGAAAAAGGATTTATACGCGCGGACATACATCTGCACACATGGATGAATTGACAGCTGCTATAAAAACAACCACTTTTCCACGATACATCAGTCAGAAAAGTGCAATTTTGTCAGGAGGAAACTATTTATTTAGTGGTGCATAGTGTACAATATATACTATTGCAGCTTCTTCAGACACAATTTTCCGTGTCAGTAAAAAAATGTCAAAGATTACATCAAACATTGTACCGCTTGCTTAAAGGATTGTTTCATCCAAAAAAAAAAAAAACATTTTTACACAATGCTCTCCAGCTTTGAGTAGTATCTGATCATGTTGTTTTTATGGTACATCTGCCTCAATTTTGTCCTCCTTTCTCTATGCAATAGGTACTAATATAATTTTGCTTTGGGTGCTTACACACAAAACAGCTCTTTTCATAGAAACAACCTCCCAGTTGAATAATTAATACACAAAAGAGAGATGCAGTATGGCTAACAGTTATGAAAGAGCCACAACACTAGGCTGAAACCGATAAGCATGTTGAACTGCTCTAAAGTTCTCACTCATCTATATTCAGATCTTCTGCTGTATGCAGCTGTTTGGATTTCTTTCGAGTTAAAAATAGCTTAACCAGTGACACATATCAACTCAGGACGAGGCTCAAGCTGATACACGACGCATTCTCTGAGCAATGCGAGAAAAAGAAAAACGAATTGTTTTAAATGCCACGGATAGCTATGTGTCAGCTGCATTTCTGATAACGTTTCGATATCATGTTAGAGCTCATTACGAAAGTTATCTGAGACTCTGTTGGCAGTGCGTGACAATGCCTGAAATGAAAACCGGGGCAAAAGTTGATGCCGATGCAAAAAAACTCAGCAAATAAAAAGGCAGATGCTGTTGACCCTGAGTTTATTCTTAGCTGAGTACAAAAGAAGTCGCTTCCTGAAAATGATGGCACAGTTTCAGAGCCGATGCACGTTAAGGTCAAATTTAGCATCTGCAGCATATTTTGAAAGCGGTGTTAGGCATTTATCAGCTGCATATGTAGGGCATGTGCAATATTATTGTTACATTTATTTACAAAGAATACAGTTTACAGCAATTAAAATGACTCAAAATCTAACAATAGCAACTTTACAGCAGAGGCAGAGGCCAGGGTTTGGTGTGGCTGTTCCACAGGTTAGTAGGCCAACAAGGCAGTAAGCATAAACCAAGGGTCACAGGACTCACTTGATGTGATCCTTGGAGGAAAGTGCCTTAATTTCCATGACCACTGCTCTGCCCTCAAAAATAATGATGTCAGTCCCTGGATCCAGATCAAAGGTGTAAAGCTGAGGCACGGCGGCTAACAACCTGGGCCTCAGAAGCTTCGGATTGGATGGAAAACCTCCAGTAGAAACAGGGCGTCTGTTATGATGCTTGTGCTATTGCTATTTTAATTTCTATGGCTTGTTGACATGCGTGTTGAGGGATGCATTTGGTGCGACATCTGGAATGGAAAAAGCAGATACCACTTACATAAGACCCAAAAAAGCCAAACAACCCACACAAAAATCTGTACTCTTAGCTGCAGAACTGTGGGGGGAAAAAAAAAAAAGAATTTGCAGCTTAATTATTTCTATGACTTCATGACAGTGTCTTCTCAAACAGTTACTGGGTATGCACGCGCTGAGGATACCATTGCAAATTGCAAAACACATAAATATCAGACAAGGATGAAAAGGATGATTACTAGCCACGGGGCACTGAGGAGAAAGTAACTGTGCCATCAAATGTATGGTACATCTTCCTACCTGTCAACAGGGTTTTATGTTTAAACACGCATTCGCCAGAGGCGTACAGGACAGCTACATAATTACAGGTATGAAGGAACAGAACATAACGATAAACAAAGTCAAATTTGCATGTTGGTATGTAGTTATTCTCCCTGTAATTGAAGACAGCTGACTCCTATACAGTATTTGTAAAGCTTGCTTGTTCTCTCTGTCACTTGTTTGCAAGCCAACTCTCATACACGTGCGCTTCCACACCTGTTCAAACCGTCCCTAAACTGTTGTAAAAATCCAACATGAAATGGTTACTGTCCACTCTGTAGTTACCTGCAGGTGTTGACCTGGAAGCCTCGCAGATGTGTTTTTATGAGGCAGTGAGCTTATCGCTGGAATTAAGAGATTCTAACCACTGGGGCTCAGTTATGTAAAGATGATCACCAGTGTTGTAAATCAGTTCGCACTTGTTAAAAACAAGGGGGATAGGAGTCCAGATAAATAAAGATGCATTCCAACACGTGTGTCCAGCACTGTGGGAGAAACCACAGCATCATGCTTCAGAGAAAAACATAACAACCTTATCAACGGGATGGAAGGTCGACAAACTGAATCCATTCACAGGGTATTAACACTAAAAAAAAACAAAAAAAACATTGCTGCCTGTATTTATTACCTCAAGGACAAGCGTTGAGAAAACAGCTTCAATCTGGACGTCTGGAAACTAATCCTATCATAAATGCATGTACTGTGATATCATAGACTTTCAGAGGTAAGACTGTACTCTCCTGTGGGTTAAACAGGAGTATACAGATCTATTCTATTCTATTCTATTCTGTAAAGACATTGCTCATGCAGGCGTGTACTGAGGGCTGTTACATCCATATGTTATGTCTCTATCGAAGCACAAGACACACAGTAGTGCTTCATTTAATGACATTACCAGGTCATCTCATAAACTCTTTTGACCCTCTCATATTTATACCCTGTAAATCAAGTTTCACAGTCTCTCCGGCCAGTGTCCTTAACTAACCACAGTGAGGAAGGAGAAGAAATGGAGTCAGCACTTCTTAATCCCCATGAGGCTAATTTTGCACATTTTAAATATTGTCTTTATACCTCCTTGACAATGGCTTTAGATCATCAAGAGTTTCTTGTTTGACAATACTCCATCTTATGCCATTTGGGTCGTATTGCAATCATAACAAAAGTTAAAGCTGTTTGATATGTAGTTGCTTTCAGCTGCATTTCAACGTATGTGAGTGAAACCAGATCAGAGTTTGCATTGGCTTCTGATAGTGAACAAAATCAGGCTCCTGTAATCAAACGTTTCGCAGCTTCGCTTTTTCCATTTTTCACTGCAAGATTAAAAATATTATCATTTCTGCCCGTTTAACAAGATGCATAACATCAAATAAAGTTTTTTTTTCCTGCCTTCAGTTAAAAAAAAAACATTTCTTTTTTGTTGTTATAATATGTCTTTATACTCACTCACAATATGGCGCTTAATCCCAATTTTTTGTGCAATGTCTCCGTCTTGTCTCACAGACAACTCCCTAAAAACATAGGGATGGTCCATGCCATGGATGTTTGTGGCTTTTGTACTTAGTCAAAACAAATCCACAAAAATTACAAACTGAAGAGAAACTATGAGCTTCTCTCTTTTTTTTTTTTGTCTCCGGAGGCAGAGCATACTAAACAAATGAAGACAATACAACAATGTCAGCTTTAGCTCAGAAAACAAAGCCAAATTGTTGTACCACCACAAGACAGTGTCGCTGGCGGTGGGTTTGACGGCACGGGTGTTGTGTAAGTGACTGCGTGTGAGGGCACCCTGGTCAAAAAACATTTAACCAGCACTAAATCATAGCCCTAAAATCAATCAAATGTTACGACAGCGCGGCACAAAGGGGGTAGACAGGCAACCCTGTTGTCACAGGCTTGCTGAACATGTTTTTACAAAACCAGCTGAACCCACATTATCAAAACAATAAATAAAATAATAAAAGAACAGACACGTACAATAAAACCGCCAAGTGACAGCTTTATGAAGCACAAACTCTGTCCTTAAAAACCCCACATTATAACTGACCTAGCAGCATTGCACAACATACTTTCTGTTTGATTAATGTCAGTGTGCATGTCATAGCTCACCGTTTTCCTCTACAGTGGAGGGGAAAGAGCTGAGGAGAAGGCCAGATTGTAGCTGGACTGAGACACAATTTATGATATCATTAATGTGCAAGGGCAGCAGGGACAACTCACAGAATTCCAAAACATCTGCGCATCTCCTTTCTAGACAGTCTGCAAACACCCAGTAGGAGATTCGTCACTTATGGTCTGCGTCTATGTCTACAGTCTCTCATGCATTCTCTGCAATGTGCGATGTGTTTAATAATTAGGGGAAAAAATGTTTGTGTTTCATAAAAAAGTATCAAAGGGAGCATCAAAAAAAGGAGTTAAGGGTTCAGGTTAGGGTTACTGTTATTGCAAAACTAACAGGAGGTTATGCGCAAAATGCTGCAACAGCAACATGCCAAGATGAAACTGCAGCTTCTGTTAGTTCTCTATCCACATCTGCCACAAAACAATTTCCACTTGTCCGTTTTAGCTTTTAAACTCACCCTTACATAATCATGACCATTCAAACTAAAACGTCCATGACTCACTGGTTTCCAATCCAATTAAACATTACACTACATTTACCGTGTAAAAACTTAACACAGTTGAAGGTCAGCATTTACACTCACATGTGTAATGATTTAAGTTTATTTTTTGTGACAGTGACTTTACCATTGTGGCATGTTGCTTAGTTAATGATGTATGATGCAATAAAGTATGGAAACACACAGAGGAGGCAATCTACTAAGAAACTTGTCTCCCACTAACAACAAGCTTGCGACCACATGGCAGTGGAAATAACCAGTGAAGAGCTGCAGCTCGAACAAATGCTCAGACGTGTTTACCCACATTTTCCCACAACGTCGACCATATTTTCTGCCCGTTTGACTTCTGTTCTTCTCCTATTTCCATACTAATTATGTCCACCTGCAGGTTTGAGGGAAGGTTGCTGACCCTGATTAATGGTTTTCTTTAGATTACAGGCATTTGTACAATCACTGCCCGGGCCCAGAGTGGAACGTTATGTGCAGGGGCTGTTGCGAGTATGACGTGATCCGCTGTAAATGCCCCCTCCAGGGGACTCCGGTGGGCTATGCAGTGCCCTGCTGCCGCAACGCCATCAACGAGTGTGACCCCTGCATCATCCATCCAGGTAGAATCTCTAAATAACCACATCTGAATACGATCTTGCAAACCTCATTATCTTGAACAGATTAAATAATTGGCAGAGTTGAGTGTCTTGTTTGTTCAAATCATTCCATAAATCTACACCTTGAGTCTGTTTTTCATCAAATCTAATCTGCCAGTTTGTGCAAAGACAAAGTGTTGTCTCTCGGCACAGCTGTTTCTCTCGATGCATGACAAACGGTGTGGTAGAAAGTCTGAAAATAACTCCAGTATTTGTGTCTGATCTAATTTGTTTCCAGGCCAGCGTTCACATTGGCTCCTTCTCTGACTTATTGGCAAAATTCTCTCGAACTGGCGGAGTGAATGATCACACTTGGAACTGTGATTTGTGAATGAAATGGGAGTAAATCTTACAGATGAGCACATCATTGTCTGTGTAAAAAATACAGGCGTGTGTATATGTGAGAGTACAACCACCTGGGGATGTCTGCACGTGAGCTGCGAAAATCCTGTTTTCTTCAAGTTATGTTCCTGCGTGCCATCCACCTATACATGTCATGTTTTCCTTACTGCTTGAATGTGCTCATGTTTTCCTTTATGGGGGGAAAAAAAAAAACAGATGTTAAGAATTAAACGGATACCTGAGCATCAAGTTTAACTGTACTGAAAAATGTTCTTCAAGACCTGCACACGATCATAAATCACCATGTGTACATCCCCGGCTCATTTGTTGTTGAAAATCGTACTTGTAATCAGGTCCTGTGTAACGCCTTAACCACCAATGGACAGAGAAAGCTCATAAGTGAAAATACATCCTCCCAAGGGTTTTCTAAACAGGTTTATTTCAGGAAGTGGCAATGCTTTATATTTGTGCATTCTGTTCCAGTGGAAAGTATGTTTAATGAGTTTAGCAGAGTTTATTTAAAGAGAATATAGCAGGGTGAAACGGCCAAAGCTGACTGAAAAAAGCTCTTTTGAAATTCTTATTATAATGATTCATTCTTTTTATTCCGTACTGTTTGTCTGACTTCTTTTTTTCTTTTTTTTTTTTTTGTAGGTTGCAGTATATTTGAGAACTGTAAGCGCTGTAACAATGGGACATGGGGGCCAAGGGATGATTTCTTCATTAGTGGCAGATACTGTGCGGAGTGTCGGCCTGGCTGGTCCGGTGGAGACTGCATGAGTATGTTTTTTTATATTTTCCAAAGTAGCAGATTCTGCACAGCTTTACTGTAATTTCTTTTTACATACGCATGTACTCTGTAGTTGAAATGGATGCTACGTGCTTTGTAGTCTTTCCTTCGCTGCTGATTTATCTTACCTGGGTCAGTGATGGCACCTTGGATGACTGCCACATGCCCAGGAGGTTTTCCACAATGAGCTGAATGACAACTCAGAGTCAACATTTAGGAATCCCATAAAATGATTTACTGTAACATTTCAACAAGGACTATAGCTTTCTTAATATGCAAATACATTGCCCTGGGGCACAGTAAGTATACATTTAATTAAAAGCAAAGGCAGGCTGCTGAATATCTTTGTCGGCAATTTGTGCATTGTGTTTATGTTTCTTTATGTCTCTGAGCATAAAATAGTTTTTACATTGGTGAAACTTGACTGTAATTGCCTTTGGTTTGAGTGGAAACCAAAGCAGCTGAATATAGTTACTGAAAAAATAATAATTAACCTATAATTAACAGCCTCTGAAATATTAAATAGTGCCCCAGTTTTTACACAGTTTATCAAAATGGAATTGTTTTGCTATGTGCGCTCCAGAATGTGGCGGAGTGATCCGTAAACGACAGGGCCACTTGGTGCTGGAGAGTTACCCCAACAACGCTCGGTGTGAGTGGACCATTCAGGTGGACCGTCCCTTCACCGTAGAACTCAGGTAAAATGAGCTACTTTCTACTGTCACAGTTCGAAAATAAAACCATTTGGTTTTGGCATCAAAGCCAAAGATGTTGAAAAGCAAATGAAATAACTGTTTTGCAATTTCAATTACAGTAGCTGCAGCGAACCCAGTTTTTTTTAAATGTCACACAGGGCAGTGAACATGAAAACACGTAAAGATGCAAAACCTTTTTTTTTTTTTTTGCAATTCTCTCTGAATGGAGGCAACAAAAATAAAGGTCAGTTCAACTAAGTTACAGGAAAATGAACTCACTAGCACCGGTGGAATAAAGAAAAAAAACAAAAACATGCAGACACAGAGTCCCAGTTAGAAAAAAAAACATATTAATGCATACGTAACTGTTGGAAACCAAACAAAAGATATAGAAAACCTGTCAGTAAAGTTGCCACAGTTTCATCTGGCCTTAAATCAACACTTTTGGGATCTTTAATGTCCATCTGCAATAGTTATTAATGGCTGGCTGACTTAAGTCAGATTTCCACTTTGTTCTGATATTTCTGCCAGATGTAAGTCATAGACACATGTGAGTCTACAGCAAAGTTTGGTAACCACAACATCCCTTTTTTTTCTGAAAAGTTATTGCTTTTCAGTCGTGCGATAGCTTTCTATTTGTGTAATTTTCTCCATTACACATATAGCATTTTACAGGCAAGCGTTTGTGCTTTGTATTCACAGAATAAAACTTCCATACAGTTGCGCTCAGGCTGAGCATGCACTGCATACGGTAACGGTTTGTTGTGTGTATAAAAGATGCTTAATGATTCCAAACATTTTTTTTCTTCTATATATAAAACCCTGCAGTAAATGTTAATGTCATTTATATTAGAATGTTATATTTTTTATCCCCCTTTTAACATAAATCCAACAAAACCCCCCACTTGTGTGCTCATAAAAAGACTAATGGGAAGTTATAAGTCTGTGCCTCAACAACTGAATTACAAGCAACATATTTAGTGACTTAACAATTGGCATTAATTGTGCAGCATATTTTAGCATTACTGTATGTCTCAATAGCTAACAATATCAAGCAAGGAGTAAGTCAGTGTCTTGCATAAAGTTCATTGGCCCCACGTATCTATTTCAATGTAAGACCAAGGAAATTACATCTGAAATTACTGTGCAGTGGAAAGGACACTCCTTTGTGTTTTTCTGAGTCCAACTGGCAGTCTTCTTCGTATCACACTCTAAACCCAACAACTCATGGATTGCAAGCTTATGTTAATTATTATAACAACTTAATTGGCGTTCAGACAGTCCAGAAAATCATCCTACTGAATCATCTGAATGTATTAAAGCACACTGGGAACGTTTAATTGTTTTCTACCCAGAAATCACAGGCCTTTACTTCTTGTTTTGGAAATAATGTTGTGAAATCTATGTGTTTATTCAGGACTCATGGAACTTTTAACATTCACTCAACTTAAATAACGAGTTATGTTTTCAGTGGGAGGTTGATGTTATACTTATCTTAAGATGTTCCAAAACTCACCAAAGCCACAAAGAGGCTCGGTTTCTTGGATGTGTTAACTGTTTTATTGCTGCCGCCAATTATCCGTATGATTATGTTAGGTTGTTTCAAAGTGTGTATGTTTTCTAATGTTAATTTGGTCCTTCTTGCCTGAACCTGTCATAATCATAATCCCCGGTGACTCATTTCCTTTAAGCCTCACTGCTGTGAACGGCTAAATTCCAAATAATCATTGTTGCAGCCAGAAAAACAAAATCCAGAATAACTACACACATGAATCGAAATCTTTAATTGCTGCGGCACGTGTTAGAGTCACATTATACACACCATTAACAGCAGTAAGCCAGGCAACAGTGGCGCAAATGACCTTCTGCGGTTAAACTTATTCAATAGCTATCATTACTGTTTAGTATTTGTTTGTTGGCTGTAGATTTTTAAGAGTCGAGTACCATGATGCCAGCTAGTGTGGCACTGCCAGGGAACACAGGTGTGCACATTTTCCAGGAAAAAGAAAACATGACTATTGCAGGAACACAGGAGAACTGTTTGCAACAGTGAAAAATAACTTTGTGGAATTTTGTTGAAAAAAAAATAATTTCCTTGCAAATATTGTATTTATCTGTCTTAACTGTAGTGTTTTCTTGGGCTTTTTTTTCTCTTGCTTTTTCTACTTTTTTCACAGGTTCATGATGATAAGTATGGAGTTTCACCATTCTTGTCGTTATGACTATGTGGAAGTCAGAGATGGTGACAGCATCAGCTCACGCGTTATTGGTCGATTCTGCGGGAACAACAGACCTCTACCGATTCAGAGCTCTGGCAACAGTCTGCACATACTGTTTGTGTCTGACGGCTATAAGAACTTTGATGGTTTCTTTGCCACTTTCCAGGAAACCTCAGGTGAGTCGAAAACCAGTGTCACTGAACAACCTGCTACTGCAGTAATACTTGATTCTTGTGAGGATCTTCGAAGGCGTAATGAATCTGAATCCCATAACAGACACCAAAAAAAAGAAAACAGGAGTACTGTATGTCCTTGGTTTATATTATACCTGCATTTTTCAGGTACATTCTTGTAGCTTTTCCTCATACTTCATTAACCCTTGTATGGTACTTGGGTCAAATTGACCCATTTCAAATTTTTACAAAAAAGAAAAAGGGTACAAGTGTAATTTTTTTCTACCTGAAACTCAATGGCCTTCGCTTATTTTCTGTGATAAACATGT
>JAPQRN010000022.1:6881207-6905883 GCA_037367275.1 Coranthus polyacanthus
TGTTGTAGCTTTAATTGATCCCATTCTCTCAAAAGCAGAGGAGAGGTGCGATGCCTTGTCTTGTCAATTTGTGTCACATTTCCACACCTGAGGGCTGACCATATCTCACCAGTGCTCTTGCTGCAACCAACTGCTCCACCAGGATGTGGGTATCACAGTGTATCTGGCACATGGCTCTGATGCCTGCTGTGGATATGTCTTTCCACTCTTGTTCTTGAGTTGATGTGGGCAATAGGAGCGAGTGTCTGTATTATGTTTTCCCCTGATCCAGTACATGAATTAATAGGTTGTTGACTGTTGTTACATCAAACTTTGCCATGTACAGCTAGTCAAGCAGTTTGTCCAACAACATTTAACAACTGGTCTTAGCCATTCACTTTGATCTTGGTTTAGCACACCACCTAGACCTTCCTGGCTAGCATCCATATTTAGAAGATAGGGCAGCTGTGCTTTGTGAAAGCTAACGCAGGAGCTTGAGTCTCTGCTTCAGCTCTTCAAAGGTGGCTTCACATTTATTTATAAAGGTTCTGAGGCAGATGGCTGCCCATCCAGAGCCCGGATCTGTCTGAGGTTTCGTCCGTAAAGGAAGTTTTTCCTTCCCCCCTGTTGCCCTGGGCTTGCTTTTGGAGGATTTGCTGTTTTTTTTCTCTGTATAGTCTTTTTTTAAGGCCTGAATTTGTGAAGTGCCTTGAGATAATCATTTATTGTGATTAGCGCTACATACATTTCGATAAAAATGTCCTGCATCATCTTGTCTTGTCGTCTTGTCTTCTTGGCAGCGGTTTGGGCCACTTTGGAGTAATGTTTAACAAAGTGTCTAAAAATAATAATAAGTTCAGTCTTCTTCTTTTCTGTGGATATTCCATCTTGGATATGACGTGTCCCATATATGTTACCGATGGTTGACAAAAGTGGCATTTAGTCGGGGACCCTTGTCTTTCAGGTGGACTATACTTCTGACAGTCTGTTCCATGATTCGCTGAAAAGAATTCCCTGATAGCATCCTTTCAAACTGGTAACAATCAACTGGGCAGATGAAAGCTGTCTTCTCTTTGTCAGTTTGACTCATGGGCAGTTGATAACATGATATAATAACCCTCATGTGTTGTTATATTCATGTTCACAGTCACAGATGAGGACATTTCGTCTCTCTGTCTCTGACCTTTTCACATGACGACATAGAGAGGCCAAGTGAAATCAAACTTCCACGTCATTAACACTTTTAAAGTAAATATGAATCATTATTATACTTCTGTCGACCATCATGAATTAATACTATGAACTGTAATTTTAACAGCAAATATTCCAATGTGCGTTAATATCAAATGAACTGTAAATGATCAAATGCACAGTAATACATGAATATTAAGTATACATCTCTCAGAAATTGGCAATAACCCACATTAATATCAAGTGAATATGAGTTGTACATATCAACAACAGCCAACAACCCACATTTTTTTAAGCTGAATATCTGGTGTAAATGAGGTTATTATATATAGATCAAGAGATGAACTGAGTGAGAAACATTTCTGTTGAAACCTCTATTTATATATATATATATTTTTGTTTGTTTAATGTTATTTGGGGTACATTTTCTTGTTTCTACTGATGGTAGTTTCTCTTTGAACCCTATACTTATAGGAGGCGCTCTTTTAAGAAAGCAACATCCTTAAAGGAGGTTCTGTGTTTTGTTGAGCAACAGGATAGCAGTAGGTTACACTGCTGATAGAATAAACCAGATTTACATGATAGTCCACACATCTCTCTATCATTATCTATCACTGAATGTATTCATCCCGACAACCATCCTGGGATACATAATTGAGAGGCGTGGAGTGACAAAGCTTCCCTTTCTTCAGATGGTGGAATTTATCTCCCGCTTCCTATGCACAGCACAACCTGAAGTGTTTGCTGAGAGCTTCATTTGGGTGAGCTTTTTCACAGCTCCTAGGCAGCCAGTATGTGTGAGCCCATTTCTTCCCACTGCATGGCAAGTGGATGTGAGGCCCAGAGGGGCTAGATATATCCGGAGCCTGGCCCAGTTCCAGTTGTCTTTACCTCACAGTATATTGTGATGCTCCAGTCATGAGAACGGGCATTGGGCCCCTCAAGAGACCAGTGGGAAACTTGTTTTCTCATTTACATCTCCCTCAGTGCCATCGCATGGACCCCATCAGCCTGAATTAGACAAGTATAACGACACAAACTGTCTTAAATACAAACGTTCTAATTATTATGCAAGCACTGCTATCGCATGTTTGTTTGTTTTTCGTAAAATGCATGATAGGCACATTAGGGACTTACATGTTTATTTTTTTTTAATCTTTCTTTGCTTTATCACTTCTTTTTCTAAAACAGGATTTTTTTCTGTCATGGTAAAGACGTAAAGTGTCTGTCCATCTACTCATCTACAAGCTGTACACCATCTTTAAATGGTAGTGTGTGTGTTTGTGTGTGTTTGTTAGCTGGGCATGTGTGACTGTGAGCTTCCTCTTTCCCCTTCATCCCCTTCTCTCTAAGCCGCAGAGTGTTGCTAGGACAACCCCTCGTGGTCCTTGCTGCATCGCGGCAGCCCTCAATACCACCACTCAGGGAACCTCCTCGCACTGGGAAGGCAGCATAAAATTGGGATAATCGCCGTCGATTATGGGACACAATGGGCTGCCGCTTCTGAAAGATTCATTCATCCTGGAAAAAGAGTCTGTGGAGGGGGAAAGAGAAAGGGGCGCCTTGGTCCCTCCGCTGCTCTCCCACGGTGGGCACAGGCATGACATCAGTGGCCTGAAAGGACTGGCATTCTGGACATGCCCACTGCCCTCCCCCCTTGCTATACCCTTATACCCCCCATTAGAAACCCCCTCCCTTTCTTTTCTCACCCCTGCCAGTTTGGATGCAGCGCTTGGCCGGGCGAGTTGGGGCCACTGCCACTGTTTGCGTGTGAAACAAAGCCCCTCAGAAGGAAGAGAGAGGAAGCAGAGAGCTTCACATGGAACCAGCCAAGAGGAGGGATGGCTGCCTCAGCCTTCCCCTCACAGGCCCCTCTTTTGGCTGAAAGGTGCTGGTGTGACCCCAGTACCCCCTTCTCCCCCAGTGTCCCCCTTATTCCCCCACTGTAACCCCTTCTTCTCTGTCTTACTCGCTCGCTCTCGTCCCGAAAATGCTCCCTTTCCCCTTAGAAAAGCCTTTGAATAAGTATGACATGTCAAGGGATTTAGGATGAGTGATTTCTCATGACACAACCTTTGCGGGCAGAGATGGCATTCCTCTGGCTTTTGTTGTGCGGTTGGTCATTTGTTTGAAGAGGAAATAGCTTTCCAACACATTTCCCTAATTAGAATAATGTGATACTGCTCAATACGATGTGAAGTCCCATGCTGCTGGGAGACTAGAGCAAAATCAGCGTGACACCATCCTCACATGAATCACATTGGTCATTTGTGCTTTGGAGTCCGGTGCTTTGGAGTTAATTGAATAGTGTGTAAATCTATATGTTGTGTGTATGTGACCTGAAAGTGACAAACTTATTTTGCAAGCAGGAATGTGCTTTTAGTTTTGTCTAACTATACCAAAGGCGACGCTTTTTAATGTGAAGGCTTGACCTCATGTGACTTGCACGTGATACACAGTGAACTAAATAAACCTGATAATATCATCAGATTTTTTTCAAGCTGCTGGTGGTCACAGTGGACCACAGTGGCATAGTATATTGTAGTGCAACTAGAGACAAGTAAACATTAACCTCTAATCTGCTGTCCATCAAAATAGCCCCATGCCCTCAAACAGCCACATTATTGACATTAAATCTTCCATCCATCATCTCTTTGTCCTTTATTCCCATCTTAGCAGAAGGGCTACTTACAAAGCACTACTGTCCATATTGTGCCATTAGCAGGCATCATCATACTCATCTAAAGCAGCCTGGCCTTTCTACGGCCATCCTATGTAGCCTGGATGAGTCTGGGAGTGTGCTCTCTATGGGGATTACAGTGTCCAGGGAATGGAGGGACCCTAAGGGATTTGACTCTTAAGCTCAGATATTGACTCCCACTCCACTCCACTTTTTCTTTTTTATTTATTTATTTCGAGGTTTGTAGGGTGTGTGTCTGGGTGTTTTTGTGTGTGTGTGTGTCGGTGTGTAGCTGGTTGTGGGTGGTGGTGGTTAGGGGGTGGGGGCTCAGGGAGGGGGGTTTGCAGACATCAGGATGGGGCATTTCAGGTTGCTGTGGCTGTAACCGGGTCTGTCTTCTGGACTGTGTTGACTCGCTCTTCTCTGGATGCTTTGGAAGAGCTGGTGGACAGCTGAGAGCTGCTAGCTCTCTGGTGTTTACAGCCACAGGCTGGATCTGGGACCTTATCCGCTGACATCTGGCGACATTTTTGGATGGAGCAATTTGGAGCAATATTACTAACGATCTCTTGTACTGATTAATTCTTAAATACCAAAGGCTGGAGATTTTGGTCCTGGTCCATGTATATAGCACTTACCTCAACTCCACCAGAAATGAAGTAAGTACTATGCATCTTAAATAAAGTTTCATGCATAATCTGCGTTTACACCTTTTACTTTTTCTCTTCATTTGGTGGCTCAATATGTAACAAGAAATGTATTCTTATAAAAAACTGAAAGCTAAAAATAAACAAGACTTGCCATTTTATTTTTATATAAGTGAAATATTATAAGCATATAAACAGAAAATATGACTTAATTTAACTTATTTCATACTGCAGCACACCATATATCTTCATAGGATGAGTGGACTAGTTTTTCCAGAATTAAAATTTCCGGAGAAAATAACTGTATGCCACCCAGGTTGACATCACGTGTTGCTTTATTAAGACCTTCATTAATTCTTCATGGCTTCATGGTCCTGTAATGCAATTCTGACTAAGCTCTCGGCCACCATTATAAGGTGATCCCATTAGGCACTAAGGAGAGGAAACTATACATGTGCAGCTATGTGTGCATGTCAGGAAATTTAGCAAGAGTAAGAGTTTCTACTAGACTTTTTCTTCTTCAAACCCAATCATTCAGAGAACATTACTTTACACTATTAGAACTGTAATGTTAAAAAGCTTTCTTCTCTGCAATTTGTAATGGCAGCAGCCTGAATTAATTTCACTAAATGAGCTCTAAAAACTTTCCGACTTAATATTTTAGAATGATCGTTAGGGCAAAGAGAATTACTTCCCGACTCATGTCATATAACGAAAATTATGTGCAAGACGGAGAATTATGCACCCGGTACAACATATTCTGTAACATCAAAAAACATTTTTTTGTTGTGAACTGAAGGTTTCCTTCTGTAGCTTATTCCTCCTGGCTATACTGTTTCATTTCCATTTTCATCTATCATTGCGTCGCACAAGCCCACTCTCTCATCTGTCTCTGACTTGCTGAGAGAGGCTCTAATGAGAGGATCGTGACAGAATAATATCCGACCTCAGTGACGTCCACCGTCTGCTTCATCGCTTCCACTGCTAAAAATAATGAAAGGGAGAGGAAAAAGAGAAAAAGAATCCATTAACAGCATCATCACTCATGAAATGGGAATTCATGGAAATGCAAAAAAAATTCTGGAATCTTGCTAATTCCTCTAGCTTTTATCTGAAATGTACAGTGTATAACGGCGACTGCGAGGCTGCTATTTGCATGCATTTTCTGTATTTCACACTTCACTTTGAAATTAATAAGAGGAGATAGGACTAGTCCATCTGTGTGCCTGGAAGCTGACCAGGTGGTCTTCCTATAGTGGAGCTTGCAATACACCAGTACACAAAGCTGGAGGAGATGTGTGAGTCTATGTGTGTGTCTGTTCATGTGGAATTATTAGTGACTACTTACACAACAACAATAACACCATAAAAAGCCTTTGGTTGTGAGGAAGTTCTCCGAATGTGGTCTATTGAATTGAGCTCCCTGCCTTGCCTTTGATCAAACTTTGAAAAATAACTTGACAGCAACATGATTAATATCTGTGAAGTATTGTGACTTCATTATGGACTGTGGGGGAGGGTATGGAGACAAAAAACATACTACACTATAGAGGCTTCCATTTGTGAGTTTTAGGACATGAACCCTAGGGGTGAGGTGGAAGGTCAGAGTCACATTATTTGTTCTTTCTTTTCTTTGTAATGCACCCTTGCGGATCTTTTTGTGTCTATAGGAGATGAATGGCAGCACAGGGACATTTATATTTCTTCTGTGTTTCACAGTTTTCAGACAAGATGTCAAACCCAGCAAGACGATTTGATAAATTATTCCTGAAATTGGTTGATGAATAAAACACTGCGGTATCTCTTTTTCCTTCCGCTCTCTTAGTGTTTTCTTTCTTTTCTTTTCGTCAAAGTCCAAGATTCAAGATGCAGGGGTTACTGAACACCTGCATGTGACAGACACAGCTGGCTCTCTCCTCGCTAACAAACTCATTCACGCCTCGACGTGACAGCAGCAAACTGCACTGTGCTGGTAGTAATAGGAAGCCGCTTTGCATTTAATTAATAAGGCTGCAGGATTGAGACATCCTCATTGAGGTTTTGTGTGGTTGTAAATTGAATGTCACACAATTCTGAGAAGAGGGAGATGGAGCAGAGAAACACAGAGAGATTGTTTAAGTGAATGTACACATCAAAGCAGACATATACATTCCTTTCTTCGGGCATCCTTTCCTTTCCATAGAGGAGGAGTTTTGCACCTCTTAATTCATCACAGTTTACTACTGTCAACAGAACACTTTTCTCTCTACATCTGCTTTTTATTTTTCATTGCTATATTAAGTTATAGATACACATAGTATGTGTCCTTAATTTCAGTTGTTCAATTATTATTTTATTATTTATTATTATTATTATTATTATTATTATTATTATTATTATTATTATTACTTGATTTATTTAATCAAGGTCATTTATTTGTGCACCATAAACGTATTTATTTATTTTTTTACATATGTTACAGTCAACAATATTTCATCATTTACATGATGGAGAGAGCTACGTCTTCACATCAATGCACTCACATGTTTCTGTGCTAAAGAGTTACACGCAATCAGCTCTCCATAAACTGACTTGAGAACTACTACATGTTTGAAGTATATTCCTGCAGGAGAGCACTTTTACATGCAGCAGCTTGTAGTCGGCTCCCATCTGTTGTAAGCTTCAGTAACCACGAACAGTGCTGGAGTGACAGCTTGGCAACCCACATGAATGGTCAACAAGTTTTTGTGCTCCTGTCTTTTTAAGTATATGTTACTTTTTAAACACTGTACACAGAGGCATTTTCAAAACATCAGGGTTTTTTTTTCAATTTTGTCTCGCTGTATTTTGTTGTAGGTTTAACATGATACCTGCACTTAACAGAATGTGGCCACATGATGTATGATTATGAATAATGTTTTATGGCCAAGAGATTTTTTTTCTATTAAAAAGATACAGTTTGAGTGTTTTTGCTATTAATATACACTGCAGTAATTCATTTCTTTCCTCTTTCTGTGTTCCAGTGCCAACAGTATGCCTAAACAAGTGGAGGTGAGGATGCACGAGAGTCACCTGGAGCCCATCGAGGCCAGGCCCCAGTCCAAATGTGCCAAAATCTGCTCCAAGTTGTTCAAGAATCTTCTGCTCACACTCACAGTTCTTGGTCAGTAACCTTATCACAGGTGTATCTGTGTTTGTTTCCTTCTTTTCATCTTTCCGAGGGACCTGAAAAATAGGAGGGCTTCCTAAACATGGACGCTTGCCACTTCTGAGCTCAGTGTTCTGTTAACTCATAGCTCGATTATGCAGCTTGCTGTTAATATGAGGGAGTGGTGCCATCTGTGCTGCTCGGTGTACCAGACAGTAAGATGACTGTGTGTCCTGACCTTCCCTGGCTCTGTGCTACCTGTTGCTAACAAAAGCTTTCTGCAGCACTCGAAACCAAAACAGCCTCTGGTAGTGGATGAAAAAAATATTGCAGTTGAAGCAGCACCTCATTGCGCCACAGGGTGGTATTTTAATAAAAAGAAGAAAGGGCTAGAAATAGAATGTAAATGAGACAGCATATATCATTTATATACTGTGATGTATTTGACAGCTACAGTATGGGGTCCTCCCAGTCTTCCTATTTTATAACCATAGGCTGTGAATCTGTGCAAAGGCTATGAATGCTAACATATTTAATTTAGCCATGTGTATGCCTATGTATCTGTATCATTGCTTACATGGATGTGTGTTTGTGTGAGCATGTGTACATCTCACCCCACTTGGCAGGACTCTCCCAAAGCGAGTGAGCCAGCGCCATCATTGATCATCTGTCACTTGGCAGATAAGAGCCTGAATGGGCACTTGCAAATGGGCCAAAGAGAAGGCACAGGAAATCAAGTGCCATCCAAAATCATTGGGTGTGCAGAATCCACAGGATGCTGCTAGACTAGAGCCTAGATTGAGCCACAGAGGACAGCTTACAAATTAAAAAAAAAAAAAAAGAGAAAAAAAAAGCTGGAGGGCTTTTAATTCCAGTGTGTGTTATTAAACAACATCTCAGGCTGTGTGATCTTTGGCAGTAGCGTGGTAGCAGAGGAAGTGCAGCCCCGGGGGGGGATGCTGGAGTTTTGTCTGGCATTATATGGGTAGACACAGAGGTTGACCACCGGGACTGGTGGGCAGGGCTGGAGAGGGGCGAGAGCACACAGAGGTCATCGATACTTTTGGGGTCAGGAACAATGTGCGGCAGGAAGTGTTAGTTTGGGACAATCTTTCAAATGTCATTGTTCGTGCAGATTTCTACAGAGTGAAGGGAAGAAGAAGATAGGTAAGGATAGAAATGAAAAAAAAATGTGATAATGGAATTTTGTAGTAAGGCACAATGTCAGCCTGTTTTTTTTTTTTTTTTGCCCTGCCAGTAGTACGTAAAAAAAAAAACCCAAAAAAACCCTCAGAAACATTTCGAATTTGCAGAGATTACAAATGCTTCACCAGGAAATGTGACATGCTGCCTCTTCCCCTCTGCTTCAAAAAAAGATCTGATCTTAATCCTCCGTGAGCTTTACTCTCTCTTAACAGGTTTTCTTTTTTATCACCTCAACACTCTGCCCTCCCTAAGCATGTAGCAGACAGCCTCTTGTGCAGCTCTGAACAATTTCATTGATAAAACTGGGTTATTAAGACTTCTTTAAGGAAAAAAAAAAACATCATTGCGTATTTGCTGTTTGATATACAGTATTGCATCTAAGCTTCCATTTTTTTATGTTTTATCCAAATGAAATATTTTGACATAGCTTTTTCTTTTTATTTATTTCCTGATTTTCTTCTGTATTGCAATTAAACCCTCCTGCAGTTACACTCATTTATACCCTCTCTTATACTTCAGGTGTGATCTTGGGAGCTGTAGCAGGGATGTTACTTCGTGTTGCCTCCCCGATCCACCCGGATATTGTCATGGTGATTGCTTTTCCTGGAGACATCCTTATGAGGATGCTGAAGATGTTGATCCTTCCACTAATCATCTCCAGTTTAATCACAGGTACGGTTTAGTTTATCATGTACAGCACATGCATTGCTACATCATTTTGACATTTTATTGGTATATTTGACTTCATTGTTACGTTCTTTATTGTATATGTAAGAAGCTCATATGCATCTAGTCTCAAATCTTGATCAGTAATGTTCGATTCTAATTCTGCATCTACATCTTTCACGTGCTGCTGTAATACAAATGTAACAATGGGCAAAATGCAAAACATAATGCTGAATCCCTACTGTAAGCCTGATTTTCAATTCATTATCATCAGTATCATTTATTCAATCATTTAATGAACACGATAATACAAATACACACGATACACATGATCACATCATCTTTAATCAATCATCTAATTGTTTTTATGGTGCAAGGTCAACATTTCCATTTAATAACACCAACACTAGGTACAGTAAACATGACTTTGCTTGTGTTGGCTGCAGGCCTGGCCGGTTTGGATGCCAAATCTAGTGGTCGCCTGGGCACCAGAGCTATGGTCTACTACATGACCACCACTGTTATTGCTGCTATCCTGGGAGTCATCCTCGTGTTAGTGATTCACCCTGGCAACCCCAAACTGAAGGAGAATTTGGGCGAGGGTCAGAAGAATGATGACGTGTCAAGCTTGGATGCCTTCTTTGATCTTATCAGGAACCTGTTCCCAGAAAATCTCGTGCAGGCTTGTTTCCAACAGGTAAGGGTGTAAAGGGGGTGTGTGTAATAATGCATATTTGGACCTGACGTGGTTAGTACAGACATGGCCTATCGGAGGACGTATTAACTGTCTGTCAGGAGGCAGATTTGAGGAAACAGTTATTGTCAGTTGACTAGCATTGCAACACAGAGAATCTCCTACATCAGTCATTCAGCTCATCACCATTATCTGATTTTCCTCTCAGATCCAGACGGTCACAAAGAAGGTAGAGGTGGTTGTTGAGGAGGACATCAATGCCACCACCGTGGAGGGCCTGGTGGCTAATATCACCAAGGAGCCACAGTTCATCGTCAAAAAGTCCCTGCAGTTCAAGAGTGGCATGAATGTCCTGGGTATGTTTTCTACTTCAAACAATATGTAGCTGATTAGTAAAATTAAAGCATTAGTTTCACGGGTTTTAAAGGTGCAATATGGAAGATCCGCTCATGGTCATGTACTTATGTGAAGGCTGTGTCGGAATCTGTTTTGCTCTGGGTGCTCGTGTGTTTGTGACGCTCGCTGACTAGCTAGTTAACAGTAGCTGGTGTTGCACACTGTTGCAGATGGACACGAGCAGACGAGGGGCACTGAAGAACAAGCGTAAATCCGACCCGAGTCCTCTACATAGAAATCAGTGAATTGTGATTGAGTTATTTTAATGATGGAGGTAGCTAACGTCAGAAAACAACCAGCTCCCAGCACAAAACAGACTCCCACACAAACTTCACGTAAGCACACGAGATTCTTCCAAATGGAGCCTTTAAATCTTTAAAAGCGGAAAACACCGAAGTCGTTTTTCTATAAATGTAAACTTCTCATCTCCTACTAATAATTCCCTCATGCTATAGTCATCTCACCTGCCCACAATTGGTGTTCACATTTATGATTTTATGTCACAGGTCTGATTGGTTTCTTTATTGCATTTGGCATCTGCATGGGCAAGATGGGAGAGAAGGCCAGACTCATGATTGAATTCTTCAACATCCTCAATGAGATTGTGATGAAACTTGTCATCATGATCATGTGGTTAGTATCACTAAAGAATCTCATTGACTCATTTTGAACTTCATTTAGACAGAAATAACTGTTATGCCAAGTTATTTCTAAAGTCATAATGACATTTAAAATGAACATGAATGATGCAAGAACAAAGAAACCCAGTTTGACTTGACTTTTAAACTTAAACTTAAAATAATTAAACATATTGTTTCGTCAGGTACTCTCCTTTTGGTATTGCCTGTCTGATCTGTGGTAAGATCATCTCCATCAAGGACCTGGAGGTGGTAGCCAGGCAGCTGGGCATGTACATGGTGACGGTGATTATCGGCCTCATCATCCACGGAGCAATTTTCCTGCCCAGCATCTACTTTGTTATTGTCAGGAAAAACCCCTTCACCTTCTTCCTGGGCATCTTCCAGGCCTGGATCACTGCTCTGGGGACAGCCTCCAGGTCAGCGTCAGGATAATAAGCAAATATTTACTCACTTAATGAGAAGCGTAACCTGACGTTCCTCTGCTTTCCGCTCTAGTGCTGGTACACTGCCTGTCACCTTCCGCTGTCTGGAGGAGAACTTGGGGATCGACAAAAGAGTCACCCGTTTTGTGCTGCCGGTCGGTGCCACCATCAATATGGACGGGACTGCTCTGTATGAAGCTGTGGCAGCTATCTTCATCGCTCAAATGAACGGTGTCCACCTCGACCCTGGTCAGATTGTAACCGTCAGGTCAGAAAGCTCTCATTTTTCTTTGCACTTTACTTGATGTTGTCTGTACGGTAAAAGTTCATTATGTAACACATGTGACGAAACTTGAAATTTGAAATGTGAAGCTTTTTATTTCCAATGTGTGAACAGTTTGTAACATACCTCAAAAAATGAGCATCTTTCACCACTTTACTGGTTGCCTACATCCATGGTAATAGTATTTTTACAGATTTCAAGGACTTGGGTCAGAGTTTCCGCAAAAATTCAGAGGGTGAAGTTTATGCTCACTCCTGAGTGCCTCAATGCCTCTCTTCTGCTCTTGTACAGTGGCAACAATGTACAACACTAGCTACCATTAGCTTAGGATTGGAGTCTGCTAACGTCACTGACTGGTTCCCAGCACAACACAACACAAACTCTACACAAACTCCACAAAGCAAGCGCTAGTGTTACATATTGTAGTCTTATTTCTTAAGTTCTTGAAGGGAAAAATAGGTTTATCTAATCTTGATGTAGGTTCTGAATGTCTATGATTTGTGTCACATATCAATAATTATGTGAAAGACATTCATCTGCAGATTAAACGTCAACTGTAAAACTTTCTAAAGTGGGAGCCATTAGGATGCTTTTTATTAACACAGTTAGATCTTGTTAAATGAGGGAAATCCAGCAGCAGTGCAGAGGCAGTAACACAGAATAGAAAAAAAAAAAACCTCTGTGGCTCAAAGCACTAACTTTAGAGAAGTAATTTTCAGTCGAGCAAATAAATCACCAGGAGGAAGCAACAACAAATGCCATTTGCTGTTTCTCTTTGAGTTTTCTTTAACTATTTTTCCCAAATGTCCTTCTGTTAATCAATTGAGGCTAGGATGGCCGACCTTCATGCTGACATTTTTAAAGCATATCAATCGACGAACCCGCAAATGAAACATCTCATCGCTCTCATTTAAACAGCTTTTAGTGAGGAATGAAGGACCTACTCTGGTGCACTTCAGCTGCTGCTCTTTACACAAGAGGCATACATAATCAATGTCTTCTTATGAAGCTGTGAGGTGTAGCGATTTTTTTTTCTAAAGTGGTCACTTTCAGTGCTGTCTGAAGCAGTGTGGAGGATGTGATTAGGTGTAGTGGGTTTAGAGAATGTGACTGAGTGCTGCTTTACTGTGTCTTCATCTAGTCTGACAGCCACACTGGCCAGTGTTGGAGCTGCCAGCATTCCCAGTGCCGGTCTTGTGACTATGCTACTGATTCTGACTGCTGTAGGCCTGCCAACCCAAGACATCAGTCTACTTGTGGCTGTCGACTGGCTGCTGTAAGTGAATTAAAAACATCCACAATGCAGACCTAGTGTTTATGTTTTCCTCTCTGGATGAATGACTCCATCTTGCTCTCCTGATGTCTCTCTCCTCAGGGACCGATTTAGGACCTCAGTAAATGTGGTGGGTGACTCCTACGGTGCAGGCATCGTGTACCACATGTCCAAGGCAGAGCTTGAGGAGCTGGATGCGCACATGGCTAAATCTGACGATATCGAAATGATGACGAAGACCCAGTCTTATTACGATGACATGAAGAACCACCATGAAAACAATTCCAACCAGTGCGTCTTAACCGCTACCGCTACCACAACTGCCTCTGCAACTGCTAACAATTCTGTCGTAGTAGATGAATGCAAGGTACAATTAATGCTTACGGACATAGAGACTTGTATATAACCCTCTTCGTTGTTGCATGCTCACCCTGCACCTTTGCTTGATTCTATTTTTATTTATTGTACCATAATAATGTGAATACACCCACTACTATTTTATGACAGAAGTGAAGCAAGAGAACAACCGTTGCATGTGTACGTATGTATTTAAGTTCTCTGAAACAGCAACTTTTGTGTTGAATAAACATCCAAAAATGTAAAGCGCTCATGCCAAAGGGTTTCCAAAATTAAATTCCGTGCATGCAAATGAGGAAAAATTAGCTTCATGCCATCACCCTAAGCCTAATCTGATCACAGTATCCTGTTGAGGATTGGCTTTCACTCAAAAGGCAAAGCCAGATAATCCTCATAATGACCCAGAGGAATTATTTAGCAGCCCTTCCATCTATTAGAAGTTCACACTACATCCATTCTCCAAAATAAATCTCAGTAGGGTAATGTTTTCCCTGACACATCTCTGTCGCAGAGGCTTATTTTTCTTATTTTAGTTCTTTCCTCTTTGTTTAGCTCAGTGCAGAGCACCTGCTTATCTTAAAATGTAGCTGGTGTTAATTAACAGATTTATTTCCAAAAGGTTGCCATAAGCTGTCGGATGGAAAATGCAGAGAACGAAGGTGTTACAGCTAATTAGCAGTCCATATATTCCCTGTATACATCCAACACACAGTCACTGAGTCATTCTCAGTCAGGGTTTTGCAATTTGACACCAGCTATTTATGCTCATTGTGTGAACAGAGTTGTGAAATACAACGCCGTAGCTTCTTTAATGTAAAAACATAATGCACTTTGAATCCCGTCCCTGTGAATGTATTCCATCCTTTTGGGGTTTGGGGTATCGGGGTTCAAAGTATTTGTTCCCAGACACTTACACACACAGACACACACACCGTGGTTGAAAAGGTCTAATGATGAGCCTATTCATTTATTAAAGGGTGAAAGGTGTTGCTTAGCAACGCTGGCAACCTGTCACACAAGCAATCTGTCCGCAGTAAAAAGTTATATCCCTTTTTTTTTTGAGTTTTCATCTATTAATGGATGTTTACATATGAATGTGACACAAAGGCTTGCTATTTCCAGTGTCCCGCACGACTAATGACCTTTTTCTGTTTTCTGTTTTGCTTGTAAATAGAATGACTCACATTTCTAACCCCTTTTTGTCAAAGACGCAAACCACTGTAGAAAGCTTGCAAAATAGCTCAACTCTAATAATGCATTCATTTAGTGTTATTCATACATTGTTTTCTACTGTATGTACATCATTTTTGTATTCATAATTTATTCATTTGTATTTTTGTACTACGTGTTTTTTGGTCATGATAAATCTGTGCTCTGTTCCCAGGTCAATGTTAGAAACTCAACTCTTAGGACAACCCTAGGCATGATCATCAGTGGTTGTCCAGGAATTCCAGTAGTCCACCTACTCTTACGATACCTAAGAGTCGGCATTTTAATTGCCAAAGTAATGCCAAAAACAGAATCCAAACTTACAGAAAAATATTGTATTCTGGCTTTATGATGTTAAGACGTTTCCGATGTCTGTATTCAACCAAAGATTCGGTTCTTAAAAACAGGATTTATTAGGATTGATGACGTTGCTTGCCTGTTTTCAAAAGAGACGGCATAGCAACCAGTAAGTTGCGATCATCTTTGCTTCATGAGCCTGATTTGGGAACCAACCAGAACTAAAAAAAAAAAGTATGTCATTTACGTAAGTGGGAGCGTGTTAAATATAAGCTACTCGATCCAAAGTTTTACAGGAAATGAACTGTGATTTTTTTGTCTGTGCCTTGGATATACTGTTTAGATGTCCCTGCTAACTGCTTTCAGGTAACCTCAGCCACTAATGGCTCTGCTGCGGAGTGCACGCTTGTTGAGGAGGAACCATGGAAACATGAATAATGGCAGCACAGAGATCCCCTGCTCCTGGGCTCCACAAGTTTTCCTATCTGGTGAAAAAAGAGTGAATGAAAAAAGTCACACGAACAGAACTACTAATTTGTTTTTTGTATGTAGTTTAGTTTTCTTTTTTATTAGTCCCTTTAAAAGATTTTGTAACTGTCTATCTGACTGATAAGTGTTACTAATTCACTTAACCGTGAAATGATAACAGAGGTATACTTTACCTGTTAGAGCACAACTATGTCCTATATAGCAGATACTTGCACAACATACTTCAAGGTTAGGAGGGAAGGAACAGAAATAAGTTGGATAAGCTATACCTAGCAATACATCCTGCTTCTACATGTATAAGATGAGAGGGTGGCTGTATAATATGGGATGCACTGAGACCATCTTCTTTTATAAATGTGATTCATTAATGCCCGAGGATGAGTGGGAGCACAAGAATTAATCATGGCAACCAACGTAATGTTTATATTGAATTTTCAGGCTATGCATCCCTGAAAGATCACATTGTATGAAAAAAATGCCTCTCATCTATAACAGCTTAACTTATTTGATAAACTGTCAGAGCCTTTAAAGTGCATCCGACTGCATTTGCATTTGATTATTGTTAGCCACGATCTGGGAAGGTCCATCAAATTGATGAAAGGATAGAAGGCAGGAAGGAAAAATAAAGGACAGGAAAACCATGCTGAATTTCATCATCCAGAAGCACAGTCACGACAAAAAAAATATAAAGCACAATTCACACCATGGAGCCCATTTTTAATCCCCCCATTTGTTTTCCTTTTTTCGTCTACTGTAAGGAAAAGGGACTTTTTTTCTTTGAGTCACCTGTCGACTGAGATATAAAACTTGTTTGTGTGTCTGTGTGTGATATAGAGCTGAGTTAAGAACATGACCAAGTTAATTATAGGGACCAAAAGCAGGCAGAAAAATCAATCAACTCACAGAGGCCTTTGAACTGCCTCCATGACATCACAAGTAACGCATTTCCTTCAAACATCAATGTTCGTTTTTTAACTGGCTGGCACCGCAGCTGAGATTTTTTTTTTTTTCCGATAAACTGTAAGCCTCAAAAATTTAAAGCTAAGAAAATCACTGCCCTAAATATTAAAGATTGACTCTTTTCGAACTTCGATACAGAACGAAAGAAATGTATGCAGTGCTTTCCCCCTGAATGACTTTGCAGTGCCGATGAAATGAAACTAAATTAGCATCAAAAACGAAAATTGTGAATACGTTTAAACGACTTTAAACGAATCGGTTTCAGCACAAAATAAGTGAAAAAGAGCACAAGCAGAGAGCACAAAAAGAGCTGAAATTCCAATGAGCTTAATTTTCAGTCAGTGGCATAGTCAATGTCATGCACATGATCCTTCCACGTCGACACTGATCTTATTCCAACTTAAAGAAAAAAGACAAAAAAAGACAAAAAAAGTACAAGGGACAGCAGGAGATACTCAGGCTTGTATGTTTACTCCTTAACAGTGAAAACGTGTGTAAATCCTATAATGTTTACTTGCTCACAAGAGCTTCTCACTTCAAGAAAATTGCCAATTTCTGAAAGCTTTGACTTTGAGCATGGCGACGGTTCACCGCGAGGGTCTTTTGTAAAAGAAGAGATTTCGAATATGCCGATACAGTGGCAATAAAACGTTTCCTGTGACGTGAGCACAAACATTTCCGATTACATTCCAGCGGTCGAATGCTCTACGTGTGCACTCTGGAAAAAGCACAAACACGGATACTATTGAACACCAACAGAGTGCACAAAAGTAAATCACAAGGAATAAAAAAAAAAAAAAAGAAAAAGAAAAAAAAAAAAAGAAATGTAGGATGAATCAGTTCAGCACATGGCTGTTAGATGAATCGTTGGCTTGCACAAACAGGGACAGGTCATTGGTATAACACTCTTTGGGGAGGCTCGCCAGCTTCCTGTTTAGCCAGACCTAAAAAGGTAAACAATATATTTTTACCACCAGAGCTCAAGACTGTTTCTACAAACCCTAGATGCTGCAGCTATGTGTCCATATCGACGACGGTACGTTTCAGAAAACGAGAACAGAACAATGGGCACGTATTATTATGCCAGAATGTTGCCAACTATCAGGTAATGAAAACATATTCCTCTCACAGAACCAAATGGCTTAAAAGATCTGCAAACACTCAAACAAAGCTGGACTACTGGCTGTTAGTCTTTTTTTTTTTTTTTTTTTTTTTTTTTTTAGCCTGTGCGAGTGAGAAATGATCTATCGTGATGTGGGTGCGGATTTGGTTTCTTTATCAGTATCGTGTCCTTCTCTCCGGTCGTGTGTCTTTTCGCTTGTGCTTAACGACACCCTTGCCTTGAATATGTTCTCTCTTCAAACTGTGCAGTCAGTTTGACCATAAAGACAAACGGCAACTAAAGTAACACTAGGAAACTTAACATACACTTAGTGCAGCGCTTTGTCCTGTAGCTCCTGAAACACACTCTCAGAAGGCATCTTTCACTTTACTTTTAAAGCTCGGCTAACAAAAGTGTGCTTTGATAACACCGTAGTGCACACTTGGCGTTCCGCTGTACACGCTACGCAAACAAAAACACACATGCAGATACAAACAAGTATGCACACACATATACACATTTAGCCATTTTCAAATACACATAAATGCACACACGAACACTCTTGAACCTGGGAGGTCACTATATTTATATTTCTAATCAGCAAGCTGCAGAGCACAGCAACGTCACCCTAACAGGCCCTGGAGCCTGATCTTTTGACCTTGTGATCTTCAGGAAAAATCTCTCCAGTAAGGAGACAATGCAGACCCTAGTGTCACCGATGGGGATTGAGTGTTGGACCACTATTATGTTCAAACTCACGGTTTTAGAAGCATGAATAAAATAAAATGATAATTATTTTTTTGCACCACTATCTTAAAAGCATGATATTTTGAAGTGCCTCCTTGCACTTTGTGTATATATTGTAGGTAACAGATGTTTTTTTTTTCTTTGTTTGTTTTGTTCTTTTCGTTTTCTTTCGGGGGCGTTGAAATGGTACGTAGGAATATAGTTTCACTGATGTGACATTTTTAATGTAATCCTCTAGAAAAAAAAATATCATCTATGTCCTGAGTAAAATTAGAGTAGACGAAATGTATAGAGAGGAAATTGTGTAATAAATTGCTTGTTTTTTTATTCTCTAATAGCTGTTAACTAGTTGTTTTACTTACCTGTCACACATCAATATATAAATATATACTTTTTTGTATCTAATGTAAGCGTTTTGAATGTTTGTCCCATGAAGATATAAGCAGTGTGCATTCATTTTCATTGTACATACATAAATATATAATCGTTCTGTTCAGTGGCAATGCAGAATTTTCCAGAAACTACAGTGATCCTGAAGCAAACACTGTTTGCATGAAGATAAAGTAAGAAAGTTAGGGAGATGTGGAGAAAGAGAGAAAGGGGGAAGTTTATGGTTTAACAAAGAGGGCCAACATGAGGTTTTGTTTTTACTTTTTTTTTTTTTTTTTCTTTCTTTTTTTGGTGATGAAGACATTACTGTGATGGAGGTTGCAGGAAAAAAAAAAGAGAAAAAGAATAAAGATCCAATATGCCCTGTTTGTAGGATAGAGTGAGGAGCCTAGTAGATCATTTTACAAAAAGAACAAATGATATATGATGTATTCAGATGCCTGTTACAGTATAAAGCAACATTCCTCAGGTGATTCATCTGAACCGTTTTGTCTTTTCAATGAAGAACACTGGCTTTAGTCTCAGGCGTCTTTGTTTACCCAGTGCATGTACATTTAAAGGTGCAAAACATGGAAATCTAGACATAGACTCTGTGTTCGCCGATCTACACGCCACATCTCTGCACATTTGTCCTGAACAGACTCTGTTGTGCCATCATCATTATAAAGGTTTATAGCAATCCCACCTGGTAAACTGCCTTTCTTCCACTTGCCTTTTCTGCTTTTTAAACAATAAATATATGCACGTACAAACACCTGGAACACCTGAGCTATACGTTATTGATTCAATGGAAATCGAGAGGAACAATATTTCGATAAGGAGCCATTATAACTTCAAGCTTGTCCTTTTCTACTGAAATGTGTCTTTTTGAAGAAACTCATAAACCGAGCTGATAACAGTTTCACTCCTGGCTACAATGTGCTTTCCTGATCTTACTTTTCTAGGCCTTCCCTCTTTGTAAAGCTGTTGTAATTTTGATGTAAAGGCAGAGCGCACGTTTTGGGGTGATACAAGAAAAAAAAAGACAAAAAAATTCATGAATTCTTTCCTCTGTCTATGGTATACATAAAAAAAAAATCTGTTTCTACATATCAATAAGTGTTGTACCTTTGGTGTACATATATACAAATATAACTAATAAATGTTGATTCATAACTAATTTTTGCCTCTTTGTAGATTTTTTTGTGGCTGCATTGCATTGTTACATAACTGTTTTACAAATTAGATTAATTCCTTTCATTGTTTTTTTCTACTTAGTCTAGTTTTTACAAATCAGTTATCCTGAAATAATAACTGCATTCATAATGATATTTATTGGAAGACAAGCGAATGTTATTGCTGATCATTTTAAACGCCGGCTGCTACGACAAAGTGGGGATTTAATATGTAGAAATGGACCGGGAACTGTTTATTGGTCCGTCATTTGTGCTCCACAAAACCACTAAGGAAATGACTAATGAAAGGCTTTTTAAGATGACACACATACTGAAGAAAAGAGGAGCTCTGACGATGCCAGGCTTCTGAAAAGTGACAGCTTGAGGCCTTAGCTCTGGGAATCCTCGTGCACTGTGTATGAACTCTGCACAAGATATCCAGATCCATGATGAAAAACAAAGTTTAGTTAGAGAAATGTTCAGAATAAGCAAGTAGCAACAATTAGTATGGTCATCAGACTCAAAATGCAGATGACTAGAGGAAGCAGAATAAATACTACCGTTAAAAACATCAACTACACATAAGTTAATACTGAACAGCTTGAGGATATTACTTAATGAGCTCATCGTATAATAAATGCATGCTATAAAGAAGTCATTTTGTTCTTTTGTATGTTTGCTAAAGAAGACAGTTTGAAGAGAATTGCTCGCAGTTAAGTATTGTATGGAAAGATGCAAAATGGCTGTCTTTGTTTCTTGAGCAAACATGCTCTTGCATCCCACACTGGGTACCATAGAAATCTCACTTCCTCTTACGTGTAACCACTCCAATCCCCCCATGCTGTTTCCCCTTGTCTCCACAATCAGGGTAATGAGCGAGCGAACACCACGTCCCATCTCTTTCCATACACATTTATTTCATTCATGACTTTACAAATCTTTTCAGTGACATCTTTTGTTAATTAACTGTAAAAACCTGCCTACACTAGAACATTTGCTGCGTCTTCTCAAAAATTAATTGTATGAGAGCAAAAGCAGAATAAAAATGGAACCAGTCAAAAACGAGAAATCTGAAAATCGCTGGAGCATATGTAATTCAGGTTTCTATTGAGAATCAGGGAAATTAACTGTTGCACAGATAATATTGCTATGACACAATGTATGATATATTTCACCAGTATGAAGGTCAGTAGAAAACTGCAGGGTATTGTTTACATGTGTGAACATACAAAGTGATTGGCACATAGACGCCTGGTCGAGTACGCGAGCTTCATTCATCACATTCCACCGGGAGCGCACGGAGAACATCACTCTTTCTTATGAAGAAACATTGCTATGTCTACAGCCCCTCATTATCACGTGTGCCATTCTGTTCAGCACACAAAGCTAAGCCACCGTCACTCAACTCTTCAGACTGAGCTTAAGTCTTCTATTAAGAAACGATTAAACCCAATTTTTTTTTCTTTTAGTTTTCTCTTGTCTCACTGATCTATGTACACGTTGTGCATATAGTTTGTATACGTCACGTTACCCATTCTACTTATCCTCGGGATAACATCAGAGGTGTTATGACTTTCTTTTTTATAACGCCAACTCATTATAATTATGATTCTGGATTATAATATATTAATCATGCCATAGAAATGGACTTCAAGCGTGCTCAAATTGCACATTATTTGGATGCTATACATCAATCTGATTCATACAATATCCCCTCCAGTTAAACTATTGCAACATCATTAAGAACTGTTTTCCTCATAGGTGCTATTTCTAATTAAATAACTCTCAAAAAAAGTGACACATTCCTTTATTTAAAAGGGATACGAAACCCCTTTCTACCAAAAAAAAAAAAAAAAAAAAAAAAGCACTGCCAGCTATTGCTAAGGCATTTCCAAAACATTTACTTTATATACAGAGACCAAGAAAAAGGGAATCAAAGCTGCATAAATTAAGGTAGTGACATTCCCAGTTTTCTTGAAAATGGAAAACCAAACTCCAGTCCACAGGCAATGTCAAAAATATACACAAGGTTACAAAATTAAAGATACAAAATGAAACACATAGAAAATACCAACAATTGTTTTGCTATTTCTTTCTACTCAGGTTCTCAGATAAAATAGCACATTAATAATCAGCTCGGTTTTCATTGGTTGTATATATTATTTAGTCTGAAAGACCCCGTAAATTAGGGTTTTACCAATTAAAAAAAAAAAAACTCTTTCAAATTTCTAATCAATCAGTTCTTTACATTTTAAACTAATTATCACCGCCCCCCTCCCTTTAAAACCCACTCTTACCCAGCCCCATCATTAACAAAGCATACAACTCCACAAACACAAAGAACCGACACAAAACACATTCATACACCCTAAGCGTTCATGATACTGCACAACGTGTGGCACACTTCTTGTCATTCGGTTCAACCTGGTTTAACAGACAAACAAATGCGGACACACACCTTCCCACTTTGAGGCTTCACACCCACAAACCTTGTACCTCAGTTAGACAATCTTTCTATATATAAGACAAACGTACACACTTGAGCCCGTCCATTCAGTGCTGGCCACCAGAGCAGTCTCAACCCCCAGTGTTTGACACCCCAACTCCCACCTGACCGTTCTCCCCACCACACCGTCGCACCACCCCCTCCCGTCTTCACCTACTGGGCCCTATCTGCTTCTGCACTCGTTCTCTCACGCCATTTGTTCTTTGTCTGGTGACTCCTCTAGCGTGATGACGGTGAACTCCTCTGTGTTGCCGTTCTCCTGAATCTTCTCCTTGTTCATGAGGGTCACCATCTCCTGCTCTCTCTCCTGAGCATGGGAGCTTGACACCGACGCTGCCGCCCCGTTCCCCTCGCCGGCATCTTTGGACGTGATCATCAGGGTCTGCTGTTTGCCACACAAGCTGCAAGAAGAGCACATACAGACGGGTTTTTTGGGGTTTTTTTTTTAGAATTGATGTTTTGTGCCGTGCCTTATTCTGCAGAAAAAAAATAGGTGAAAAGACTGGTTAATACCTCTTTGGAGAGTAAGATAGAGAAACAGGATGTAATATTTATCTAATAACTATGTTACATGACAGCGCTATTAGTGTAATATAAAAAAGACTGATAAGCAAAGACCTACCTGTTTCTTTTGGCAACAGCTGCACACACAAGAAGAATAGCAGCAACTGCCACAATCACTCCGATTATTACCAGCCAGTCTGGAGGGAGAGATAACAAGCAGCGAGTTATGATACCAAAAAGTGGCCAGTAAGATATAAAACACCTCTGTCAAGAAAGGCTGGATCCAACCAACAATCTGGAGCGAATGCAATCCCTATGGGCACGTGGGCTGTTGGTGTTTTATGGGAAGTAACAGAGTTACTCACTGGATGAGCCACCGCTCTCCTGTGGGTCAGAATTCATCCGTCCCTTGTCGTTCGGGGGCTGTTGTGGAATTTGTGGAGCTGCCATGTCCAAAAAAGAAGCAAAGAGTTAAAACAGAATCACACCAACATTTCAACGGCTCTCATGAAAATGAAGATGCGCCGCGTAAAAGAGCAGAAACATTGATACATGCTTGTATTTTTTTTCTATAAAATGCTTGTAATTATGTATTTGTTTCAAAGGTTTTTGAATTTTTGCTTCATATTTAGAAAGTTCCTTTTTCTATAACATGATTCGTATGTCGTTGGTCCTACTTAGAACTACTTTAGAAATACTGAATGCATTTCAGGCATACAATCATATATTTATTAAGTACATTAAATTAAATGAACATTGTTATGTGTCATCCCCTCTTAAGAACACGTGGACAAATCCACTTAGACCTGTTTTGTAAAAAAAAAAAAAAAAAAAAAAATTCAGTTACTAGTTACTACTCAGCCTGACACAAGGGGGCGTCCTGTGTAACTTCAGTTCTCTCAAGACCTGTTGCATCTAATGTCATGCGATGCTGTTTTAAACCACTTGGACTAAATTAACATTAAGTCAGTATTTTATTCCATGTTCTACAGTTATGTTTTTGATTAAAAAAAATTAATAAATAAGTGGAGCACCTTAAATACAGTATCATTTCAAAATTTCAACATACAGTCTCTGTGATTCAGTGATTATTTGCTCATGACTCCTGATCTCTACTACATTACACAGTCAGGTGTTGCCATTTCATGCAGCTGTATGCAGGAGAATACGTTCTTGTGTATCATTTTTATTTTGGATGGCTGATATTGGCTTGTTTGTCCTTACGCTCTGTTTTGCCATCTTCACTATCAGGCCCTGCGTTCCCATACACAGGGGGGGGCTGTGTTTCCTCTCGCTCTCCAACAGGGCCCGTTGTTTGGGTTTCTTGTTCCTCAGTGAGAGGTGGCTGCATCCCCGACCCTGCAGGCTCACCAAAATCTTCAGTATTGAAAGTGACATTTTCTTCCCCAACAGGAACAACTCCTGTGTGCTGTTCAGGCTCCTCTGGAACAGCGGTTGTTGGCGGGACTGTTTCCTTCCCCATGTCATCTGCGTCTTCCCCAGGAGATACTGTGGTGGGGTCACCGCCTTCAGTATCAGCAGTATCCTCAACGTGTGGTTCGGGAGTGGTTACCGGCTCTGCGTCACCTCCTGATGTTGTTAGCTCTTGTATCTCATGCAGTGATGACATCTCAGGTGCTTGGGAAAAAGAAAGCATGATTACAACTGTTTTTAACGTTACCTTTGGCATATTAGGCGTGTTATTTAATGTTACCCTTTCAATTCAAGCACAACATTTTGGTTATAATAAAACACT
>JAPQRN010000022.1:6919199-6948988 GCA_037367275.1 Coranthus polyacanthus
CCCCCTTCTTTTCCTCTTTTCATGTTCCTGACATCAACAGTTTCTGAGAGCCCATCTGGTCTTTTGTTCACTCCTCACTCCATTTTCAATTCATCCGATTTTCTTGCCTTCGCTCCCTTGCGCTCCCCGTCTTTCTCTCTTGCTGTATGTGTCAGCGTGATACTGTGCCACCAATTGAAAGAGGTCACATCTATTTCACAGAGACACACTTCAAGTCTGTAGATCCAAAACATGGATAGAGAGTCTGAAGTGTTGAGCGTAGGTCTCTTCCTATTATATCTGTTTTTACCAGCCTGACCCTGGCAATGCTTTAAAAAAAAAAAAACAACCTTAGGTCATTTATATTCTAAAAAGTCAGCACAAGCATGGGTTACTTATTTAATCCACTGTCTGTAGCCCTGGATACTTTTAGCTAAGGACCCCTCAAATGTAGGTCCATGCTTAATAGTATCGCCAGTATCTCAACAACCATAGAATTTGTCATTTCCTACATTTTCCTACATACACACAGACTTTGATTCACTGTCACAGTTTAACATTAGACTTCAGCAGGTGACTTTCAGAGGCGTCTCAGGTTTCAAAAATGTCCCTGACAAAAGATTTTATTGTTTTTTTGGGGCTTTTTTTTTTCATGTGATTGTGCAGTATCTCAAATAAACATGTGTGATAACAAACCATGAGACTGCTAGTCTGTAACACTGTGACTTCCTTAACAACAAACCATAAAGAGTGTCTAATGGCTGAGCATGGTCAGTAGTCATGGGAACAGCACCCAAAGAAACTGATATGACCTGGCCTTTCCGTTAGACACAACTGGTATTGCACACAGCAGCTTACAGCATCTGAATCACAGCTTGTTCATTACAGGATGAGACAGACAGGGACATTTAGGATAATGGGTTTAGAACTGTTTAATTTCACGAGGGGAGGCAAAATTCGCCCAGTACATATTTATATTTTTCAGTTATCAATAGAGGACAAGTCCTCTTACCGTGTGAAACATACATTCATCATTATGCAGCTTGTGTATTTATTAATTTAGAAGTGTGTCGCATTTCCGAGACTATAGGCACATGTACACATACAGATTAGAACACACCTAAACTCGAAGACTGCCTTTAAGAGCGACAACATTGACCCCATCATACAGCCAATGACGATCCATAAATAAAAATGCAGGAAACATGTAAGTGGAACACAAACAGTGCTAATGGCATGGAGAACAATGAACTTCCCCTAAAAGAGCCCCTTGACTTCCCTCAACCCTTACTGAACTCTATTTTATGGCAAATCACTATTCAGAGTGAAATGTAGCTACGACTCAACTCAAGAACGTTAAGATTGATTCAGAATTCAGTAGATTTAGACTGGAGAATATAGCGCAGATACAATGTAGCATTTATCATACTGACTTAAAGACAAATGAAAAGTCTCTGATGTCTGAGCAGAGCATAAGAATGATTCACACTTCATGCAATCTCACTTCAAATCAAACAGATGCAAGCCACTTCCTGTTGTAGCTGTTGTCATGGTGACATTTGTTTATAGTTCCACAGGGGAGATAACAAGTACATGAAATGCATATTTACACTCAGAAACAAGCATGATGACGCCATGTAGGAAATGTTTAATTTCATGTGAACTGAACTGTGAGCGTTCATATGAAACGGCAGGGACGCTAATAGAAAATACAGTTAAATCAAAAGCGATTCGTAGACAAAACCAAGACCGCAAATGCAAACAGATGAGCTAATGAAATACAGAGAAAAACAGAGGCAGAGCAAACATAGAAAATAACATTAGGCCTAGTTCCTCTCTGGAGAGAAAACATTGACATAAACTACAAAGATGCTCCGTTCCTTTAATGAATAGTTGAGTCAATGTGTAACATGTGGTAAAAAAGCATACACATTCCAATGTAGGCTAGACTGAATCAAAAACAACTAACTCGGTCAACACTTCAGACAACGGAATGCGCAAAACTCTCAATCACCGTCAATCTGCACAAAATAATCTTGTTCACCTTAGTTAAACTTGTCATGTGTTAGAGCGTATGCGGACATAAACATGACATAATGCCTGAATGGGTGGTAGAGGCGTGAAACGTGGCGAGAGATTTCAAACAGAATGTGTTAAGGGTGGAGGATGAGTGTTGGTTTGATAAATAACTAGCGTGCAACAGTGTATATTGTGTTTTTTATCTGGCTTTCTGTACCGTATGACATCACGGCAGCTCAGAGAGAAAAACACAAGGGGAGAACAGCTGTATACTGAGCATGACTGAACCCTAAATTAAACATCAGACTGCTGAGTCAAACATTATTCATCCAGCTAAAAAAATTTCCATGATGGTTTCTCAGCGAGGACACACACATGCACGATCAGACGCCCTTGTGGTTGGGAATCCTTGTGGTAATGGCCGACTAATGGCACCTCCTCAACATTCCTGCAAGGGAACATGCTTTTTTCCCTTGGACCAGCTCAGTCGCTGGAATGCAAGTCGAAAAGATGTCCATATACGTACAGAGCGACAAGTCCACCGTCCGCTGAAAAGAAAAATTAGCACAGACGTAGTGTAATGAATTACGTGGTGTACAGTGAGCAAATACATAAATAGATGAGAAAAAATAGGATTGTTCTTTAACTTTTTTTTAAACCAAGCAGTTGGTGTATTTACTGTACTTGCGATTATTAGAGAGAATCTGGCATCTTTAACAGGCAACTTCCTGTTTCCCTTTTTTGCCACTTCCTCTAAAAGCATTCAGATGTACAGCATATCTGATGTATCTATGTTGCTGCCTGTGCTGGAGTTTTTAGAAGAGGTGAGGGAGATTGTCCAACAGATGAGCACGGCCTCACCTGACACTAAGTTGACGCAGCAGTGTCTCAGGCTGAATGAGCTATCTCAGTGTCATGGGAGCATGACTGGACTGCTTCAAAAGGCCCGGCTTTGTGCAACAACAACAAAGCAAGGGCCTCGCTTATGTTTGGGTGCTGGGACAACAGAGCGGGGCGTGTTTGGACAGTGAGTGTAACAGAGTGCTGTATAGCCAACTGGAATGTCCTGTGTCATCCTCCATCTTGGTCTTACTCTCAGTCAGCAAAGTAATAAACTACAGTAATACGTTCATACGTTAAATATTTCCAGATGGAGTATTCACTTGTGCTTCCTGTTGGAGTACTTGTTAAAGCAGCTGAGGAAACTTCTCAAACAAATTTCATCAAGGACTAAATGTATTGCAAATCAGACAGAAGAAGGAACTGAAAGCACGGTACTTTAATGGTACAGTTTGCGAACGAAATCTGTATCCCAGTTAAGGACAATAGCATAGAGAAGTGCTGGTGGTAAGGGAAAATGGGTAGACCAGAGGAAATCCTGTCAACAATGGTTGAACAAACTTGAGCGTCAGACAATGTGGATGAGAGCAAGCATCTCACCAACGCTGGTGACCATTCACAAAGCCTGTTCACACAGAGAAATATGTGTCTGAGTGCGTGAGACTAGAAAAAGAGACAGGGAGAGACACCATCAGTTACTTCTGTGTTGAAAATACCAGAGCAAATTGTTCAACGTTGATTGTTTTATGATCCAAAAGACTACCTACTTTTAAAAAAAAGTACCCAATAAAGGTTAATTTGAGGTCATTTTAATTTATTTAAGATCCCTATGACTTGTAATGGATAGGCTACAGCCCAGGAAAAATGGGAAAGACTGGGGGGTGTTTGGGATTGGTTGGGGGTAAAGACAGGCACCGCATACTCACACCCTGTGCTTCTTACGTCAATCAAAGCGTGTCTGGTCCCTCATTGGATGTGTAGTGCAAATACCTCAGAGACAGAGTTCTGTTATTCAAACCACTCTTGCTCCCTGCATTTGGACCAACACATTCATCAAACGATATATCTGAAGGACATCCAAATATCAGCACAACAGAAGTGCATACTCGCCCACTTTCGTCTCCATAGCAACTGCCTCCATCACTCTGCACCATGCTGTGTGTCCATGAGTCTGACCTACACTCCCGCCCAATTCCCCCACACTATCTTCGAGACCCTGCACACAGTTCATCAAAACCTCGGCAGGAACAAATCTGAATCCTTCTGTCTGGCGGCTCTCTTATCCAGCTGTTACGCATAACAAGATAGCTGGGGAGAGATTGGCAAGCGGCAGTCAGTGCAGTAAATGTCAGCCTGTGACAAGAAAGCCAAGGAAATGTCAGAATCTGTTTCGCTGCATTTGCAGAGCTGATATTTAGGAGGGCATTGTTCAACTGTTCTGCTTAACAGTTATCAAGCTGATAGCAAATACGATAAAGCAGGAAGCTCTAAAAATGACTTCACCATTTTTAGATACCTTTCTAATGACCTAAGTGGCATATTGAAAACAATAATAAAATTATAAATGAAGAAAAACAGTCTCAGCAGTAAGAAAATAAAACCACCAAAAGAAAAGCAATGCATTTCCATGTGGTTGTCGCTTACTATTTTTGAACACAATTTACTGTTTTGTTTTTGCCATCTAATACATGGTTGCTAGACAACATCGTATACATATCGTACACACCATACACGCATTCATGCTCTCTTCCTGTCAGCTTTTACGTGCGTCCCTTTAATGTGCTTTAAAGGAAGCTCACACACTGGTTTCACTTTGTGAAGCTGTGGTGTCAGTTTCTTGATCTGAGGTTAATCCCTGGAGCTACTGTATCTGTTTGCGTCAGCTGGTGAGGTTGTGCACAGAGATAAGTACTTGCACTATACATTATCAGGAGATGACTGAAGATGATGGGGATTAGAGGACATGATGGAACATAATAAGCAAGCTACAAAACTGAATGATTCCCACGAATAATACACAACGTTGTAAGAATTCAAAAAAAGGCACGAATAATGAAAACCATTTATTTTATGATTCATCTCATGCAAACGGGAAAGGCACAGAAAAGAACGTGTTTGCACATGTACATCGCTGACTCTGTTAAAGGGCATTGTACTTGTCCTCTCCCTTTTTATTTGAATGTACCTTCCATCACTGTGGTAACTGGCACTGTGGAAGGTGTATGTGTGCGGCTGTAAATGGCTAGCAGAACAGTAGGCATACTGTAGAAAACAGCTGGGCTGCGCCAGTTGCCTGTAATCCCCCCCCCCCAACCGTCTCTGCCTGTTAAGTCTCATTACTTTCCCCTCTTCAACACAGAACGGACACATCTCTATCTGACACCACAGCAACCACAGAACAAAACGTCCCAGTAGCCCGTCACTGAAAAGTTTGTTTTAAGTGGTGAAGAGTAAAGGCTAAATAGTCGGGAGGACGGGAGCTGTAGCAAATTACTATCAGGGTTTGACTTTTGCTAAAGCCTTGCCATAACATTAAATAGTAATGCAGTTTCCTGTACCACTGTTCCATTGCTACCCGCATAATACACAACTCACCTTAGGTCATTTATATTCTGAATTAAAAATGTAGAAAACCCATCAGTTAGTTAACGTGACACATAAAGCAGTGCTGTGAATTCATAACTCATTCAAGAGTAGGATCTTTGCCTTGGAACTGAAACCTCTTTGTATACGCTGCCCCTTTGTATGCGGTGTTCAAAGTGAAAGCAGTAGACTAGATGTGTCGTATGCCTCTTGAAAGGAATCACAGCTATCCTCGCTTAAACAGCTTCTCCCCTCTTTAAGAAAAAAAAAAAGTCTAATAGAAAGAATAGCATCCCCTGCTTGTGCTCATCTAGGATAAGCTCTACCGACTACGGCTCATACATACGTAAACAGCTGTTCTGCCCAAGCTTACAGCAAAGATAAACATCTGCCAGCAGAGGCTGACCTGCATACTCAGTCTAGCAAATTACCCTAATTGGATTTTCTGAAATAATTATTATGTAATGCTTTTAGATTCTAATTAAACAGAAACAGACACACTCACATCTGTGGTTTCCCTGGTAGCTGTGCTTTTTCATGAAGGTGGGGATAAACCTGTTTTAATGAGACACAGACATCCCTCAGGTTGGACAGTGTTTTATTGGCATATAAAGACACCGAAAGGAATTGACTGTTCTATACTGTATGAACTTGAAATATTAGTCGTTAAGTGATGTCTCAATGTTTTAAATAAATTAAATTCATCAACACGGCCAAATAATTTTGTATGAGCTTTGTAACAATAAGGGATAAAGCCTACAGATCATGTGGTTTTACCGGTATTAAACTGCACTGCCATGGATGTTCAGTAATAAATATTTTTGACAAATGTACACAATAAAAAGGTTTTTACAGTACAATTTGTTGCATGTGTATTAATAGTGACAGAGCGGATGCACTGGGACAGTAGAGTAGAATATGAACTGGAAGAACCACTTACATATATACACACACACTGGAGGGACAGTACAGCGACCCTTATATTTTTTTTTTTGTGATTCACCCCGTTATGCAACTTCTGTCTTGGTAATATTTGGCACCGCTGCCAGAATCCTCAACGAGTCTAGGTGAAGCCCAGTTTAACACCTCCATGACAAAGCCTGGAGATTATGGGTCAGAAGCAAGCAGCAGATGTAAATGAAGTTTACACTATGTACATGACTATTCTTTCAGTCCAAGCATGGACGACAGGAATGAGCTTTTTAAGGCCTTGGCTTTGTCATGCAGGTGTTTATTGCTTTGCCGTTCCAATTCTTTCATACAACATCTCTACACATTTTTCAGGCTAGGGCCATGCGCTGGGGTTGTTCTAGGTTGGCTCTGAACTTATCAAGGAACCGTGATGCCAATTGATCATCCACAAGTCGCCCGTCGCTGGACAGCGTAACTGTCATCAGCTGCTGACTACGCAGGGTCTGGTCATCCTCACACAGTCGCAGCTCCGTCCTGGACGTCCCGACGGCAAGGATGCACGCCTGAGGAGGGTTGATGACAGCACTAAAGCCACTGATACCGAACATCCCCAGGTTGGATATACTGCCACACAAAAAGAAAGGGATGATGGTCCAGGATTGGAAGAGAGAGGAGACAACACATTAGTCAAGCTCAACAGAGGAGAAGAGGCGTTAAAGTTAACTAAGTGGTCATAATGGCGGTTCTAAAACTAGCTCCTTGATTTAAAAATTAACATAACTACTTAAAGTGAGTGAATAAAAAAAAAAGAAAGAGGTGAATTAAGTGTTTAATTGGCTATGAACACTTTATTCGATACAGTATATAAAACAGATCACAGAGCAGAAAAAAGTAATAAAGTGACAACAGCCTCCAAGCCTCCTTACATGTTGTGTATGGTGAGTAAGACTGACCCAGAGGCCCTGAGATTGCCGTTTGCCTTAATGAGAATTCTAGCTCAGGGGGGTTTGAAAAACGAATAGAGGAAGGGAATGCACATATATCCCCGAGAGGACAAAGAGCTGCATCTCCATAGGAATTCATCGCTTTTGCCTGACACAGAAACCCCATTTATGTCTAAATGACACCATTAATTCCAATGAAATGAAAGGACTCCCTTCCACTTTTCTGCAATTGATGGCACAATAACTGATGGTCCTTGTCGCCCAAGAACGCCGTCAGTTCAGGCCTGCAGGAAATGTAGAATAATACATAATATATAGACTATCCGAGAAACCGGATTTAAGTGTTAAATGTAGAAATTTATGATCGCTATCTTATTATTGAGCTGCACAGGAAATTATGCGATGGAATAGGGGATAGAGACAAAAGGGCTGCTGGTCTCACAGAACGTTTTCACTGCAATCTGACAGGATTAAAATGAAAACTGACGTGTAAAGACAGGTGAACATTGCGTTTTGTAATGTCCTGAGTCATGGTTTTTCACCCTGCAGAGATGACGTGTCTTAAGTTTACCTGAATGAGCCTCCCTGGTACTCTTCTGGTAGAAGTTTCCCATCTCGAGCCTTCTGGGCCAATATCTATGCAGGACATATTACATGTCATTCAGATTAAAGGGTAATATAGAGCAAAGGATCTAGACAAATTACTGGAAACGATAACTGACGCATGCCGAATGATATTTATGGAAAAACAAAGACCACACTGACATGATTTCTGTTAAAGCAGGATAACACTATGTTCAGTGTACTATACTGAACCATGCCTATCTTATCAGCTAGCCACAGCAGACGTGTATGTTAGACAAACTTCTTATTTAGATCAGTTCAACAAGAAGTGTTGAAAGTTTTTCCGTCACTGCTGATGATTAAATCTCTTGATAAAAGACTACAGCAGCCAATTTTTAAGCAACGTGTCCAAGAAAATGATTAAATGTCCAATAGAAAGCACCGAGATAAATGGCAACTATCAGAGTGTGCATTGCTAAAATGAAGGGAGGGAATTGACAACACCCAAAAGGGAAGATGAGGCATCTGGTGACATATTCCGTCAGCCAGGTTCTGTGAATCCATGTTCTACCAGAGCATGAATAAGACTGACAACCTAGCAAAGACAACATAGCCGTCAAAAAAGTGTGTTAATGGTACTGTCTCTGGTGTAAGAATGTGTGCATTCATGTGACCCAGTCTGTCTTCACTGAGAAGAGTTCATGTGATTCTCTGATGAAACATACAAAATGGTACCACTGATAAAGTGATTTATCTGCTGAAAACACATGTTTTTTTTTATACTTCCGAGATGGCTGACATAATAAATAAGCTACTGATGAATTAGTCTCGCACAGCCACACTTCAGTTCAGCGCTGTGTCAGCACTGGAGAAAGGTCTGATTGAACCCATTATCATTGTGGAAATGGGGGGGGGGGAAATCCTATTTCTTTGAACCAATATCAGTTGTCTTGGGCAACGCAAAGGCCAGGATGCAGTGACAGTGGCTTTGCAAAGAGTGTTGGGAGGGACATTTGCACGTGTAGAGACGAGCTCTGGCATTAAAATGGCTAATGCCTTGTTGGTTCATGTGGCAAGACACCGATAATGGAAGGGGAGGAGAAGGCAGTGAACTTAAATTTAATCTCTACATGAGGCTAAAACTGCTGGCTGGTTATCACGCTCATGTTAACTATTCAAATGTAAATGTAGTCAAAAGGTTAGCACAGACGCAACCAGAGAATGACTCTCAGTGTCATGGACTGGGACACAGTGGGATATGGTGGGCATTTTTGAGACACGAGCTCCGAGTACAAACAAAAACAGACTGTTGCATTTCATCGCGTCGATGCCCAGCAGCGGCCACACTGTGTCTCATTCATACCACATGTTGATTTTAATTTGAGACCAATAAGGACTTGAAAATGTGGATTTAGCTCAAGGCAGCAGCATAACTAAAGTGAGTGGCAGTGGGTGGCAAAGCACATTCTGAAGGCTGAAGTGTACTGAAATGTATGTACATGTTAGAGCTCATGTTACGAAACAGCTGTTTGTGTGTCTGCACTAAGGCTGGAAGATATGACATTATATATGTGACGGTAAAAATGGGTCTACTGGTAAAGACTTGAAGATAAAGTTTCTAAAGCAGGAACTTGCATTATTATATCATCCATCATGATTTCGATTTGAACTTAAAAGTACTGAGCTTATTGACACTGGACTTATGATTAACAGTCATTTGTACACTGCAGTTTAGGTTGGCAGTTTTATTGTTCTTATTTTTTTCAAATCTTCAGAGTTTTATTCTTCTTTGTATGAAAGTTCACATAAAAAAAAAAATCAAATGTGATGCGTGAGTTAGGTATGGTCATTTTAACCCACTTCATAGTTTACAGAACAGTTACTCTATTGTAACTGGTAACTTGATATAAAATGACATATACTGTGACAGAAGACTTCATCTGCACTAATCTAATGTCACATGCACCTGAATTTGAGATTTTCAAAGAAAATGGACAAATTGATGACGTTCACATTATTTTTTAAAGCTACCAAGATATTGTACATCTAATCCACAGCTAGTTCTGCCAACACGTAGAGCTTAGCTTTGAGAGCTGAGATTTATGTCCAGGCAGGCAGACAAACAATACCTCAACAACTCTGAAGCAGTCATAACTGCTCTGAGATCTGTACATGTGGATTAAGCCCATTACTGCTGAGTCATAAATGCTGGAATCTAACTAATGGCATGTTTAGCAAAATTACAGACCCACCCTCTCCCTTAACCGCCCTCACTTACACTCACAGGAAGACTCTTTTCTTGTTTTCTAGAAACAGTTTGGAGTCTTCCGTGTGATGTTGCTGACAGCGCTTGAATCCAAAAACCATATTTATATGAAAGGCATAGATAAACGCTGTACGTTGAGCAATATTCCAGTGTGTCACTGCTGGTGAGGGACATTCAGTTAAGTCCCCTTTTCTTGAGAAATGAGTTTATTACGTACGTGTGAGAGACTCTAAGATTTTCAGTGTGCATTTGTGTTTGCGAATAACTGCCTGTACCCAGCTGCTGACTATAATCAAGATAAAGAGTTGACCATTGTTGCTTTGTACTCCATCTGTGGCCTATGACAGCTGACACCTGCAACCAAAATCCAGCCATCACAAATCCAACCATTTGTCTGCAGATATATCCAGCTGATGCAAAATTGACATTTCTACTCAACATACTCTGATGGAAACAGAGAAACGGTTAAAAATGGGGGTTAGCTGCCAACAGCAGGCGAGTACATGAGAATAATACAAAAACTCCACAACTGAAGTAGTTAATATGCAGCAAGTTAAAAGTCATATTAGCATATGCAAGAACACTTTGTCATGTTTTCTTGAGTTTGTCATTTGTCTGCTGCTGAGATTTTTACCTTAGCATTAGTTGAAATCTCCTGGACTCCTTTGTTTGCCGCATCCTTGATGATGGGGGTAATGAGGCCTTTGTCAGTCGCAACTGCGATTGAGATGTGGATTGAATCCAGTGTGTGGGGTCCATCACCAGACCATGTCACGTTCACTTCTGGCATCTCCTAAAGTTAAAAAAAAATCAGACCAGAATTCAGATCATCTCAGGTCTTTTAGATAGCATTCATCAGTGTGTTAAAAAAAAAAAAAAATAGAAATCAAACAACAAAACCAAATGAAAGGCTGATACAATACACTAACACACAGTATCAAGTGCAGCAAGCACAGTAAACTATGATCACTGAAGTGTATTCTGGCATATGTGGAAAATCCTAAATATGTTTATTTAGTGGTAAATATATACATATGTCTGCAGGACACCAAATCTAGACTTATTGCTGGTGTACAGACATTCATATGTCAATACAGTTAATTTGAGGTTTTACATTACATTTGTATCTGATGTGATAAATCCTCAGTGGCTGCTGATTACTATTCTAATTTTTCATCTTTTAGCAAATAATTTATGCTAAATCCATGAACTATATATCTGCCTTTATTTGTGTCAAGATAAAAAATAATTCAGAATTCACTTTTAATTATCTGCCATTGGGTCACGTTCTGTGGTGTTTGGTTGTGTTACACAAGTGAATCTTCTATGTTGGTGGAGAAGCCAATCAAAAAAGGTATTTTGTGCCGTGTGGGATTACTGAATAACACTGTGTACTGTTATATAAGCCAGGCTTGTGGTACCTCACATGAACTGGTAAATATGTACATTTATGTTCCACATTCCTTTATTTAGTGCACTCACACCTAAACTTACTGAAACACGGCACAAAAATCAAAGTCTTTTAGTTCCAGCTTAATTTCCTTATAGAAAACTTCATGTATGTCAGTCCCTGGAAGGACATGTCTAACACATTCAATAAAGCAGATGCAATATTCCGACAAAGGTGATAAAGTAAGAAAAATCAGTGTGTGCTGTGCAGTGCTGTCTTCATGAGATGCTACCGAGACATTCCTGAGTGGAATAACTAAATTACCAGAAGACAACATCTATTTTTAAAGCCAGTTTTCCTCCACACATTCCTGAAATCTAAAACAAAACAAAAACAGTTTCTCTCCTTATAGCATTCATTTAAAAAATAACAAAGTAAAAAGGCATTTCCTTCTATTTCATTTCTCTTCAAATACTTAGGAAGATTATTGTGTTTTACTGTGCATTTTCACCAACTGACAGAGACTCTGGGTCTATGTTTAGTTCTTTTTTTAATAAGATTTTTTGGCTTCAGCTACCAGTTAATTCCCCACATGAATAAGTTAGCAAGAAGAGAAGAGAATATCCCTCCTGCAGCAGTAATATGCCATTCATTGACCAAATGATGTCGCCTAGGAGACTGTTAATGAACCACAGGCTTTGTTTCGTGCTAAAAGACAGATACTTGTAGATTGAATAGGACATCATAAATGTACACACAGGAAGGGAATGAATAATAAAAGAAACCTGTCTTAGAGTTAATAAATACATAATACAATTCCCAACAATACTTACTTTAAGTGTTACAGCAGCTGCCTTGATAATGAAGTCATTAACAGAAACTTTGATTTCTTCTGAAAAGACAAAGAAGAACCCAAATCAAGTATTCATGACAATCAACAGCCCTTTCATTTCAGACACCTTCAGCTTTATATTAATAAACAATGATTCTCCATTCTTTGGTGTATGGTATGTAACACATTCACCTAGGGGGGACTTCAGCTCATCAGAAACAGGCCCAGTGTCTAACATGTCACTAGCTTTTCCTGCGCTCCTGTCTCTCAGCCTCTGTCTGTGTGTGACATCAGTGGGACAGGCGGGCTTGGCCTGGCATCACTGCCAACATTTACTAGTGTCCATAGTGCTGTACCAGACAGTTATGAATGCTGTGAGCAGAATGATTAACGAGCTAACCGTGAAATCGCGCTGCTCCTGAACAATGAGAGTCCGCAAAAACAACCGGGGAGAGAATCCCTCAATACACACACAACCTCGCTAATAGGTCTGGAATGGTCGTCCCATTTCCTCATCACAGTGACGGGACCGAGGGAGATTTACCGTTTGTTTGACCGATAGGCAAAGTTAAGCTAAATAAAGCCAACTGCATAATAATGTGTTGAACTAAATGTTTATAAATAGGAGATTAATAAAGAACTCTTGATACATTAAGAGGAAAAAAATGGTCCAAAATAAAAATAAGCTATATTTTAGGAATCCATGAATCCACCTGTAATGGATAAATATTATCTTGGCTTTGTGTGGCCAAATGTTGAAGAATGACAACACACAAGTTGTTGTCACAAGAAACTGTGGTTAGTAACAGTTATAGGGAAGTCAGTGTGAGGCTGAGAAAGTAAATCAGCAGCCTGCCAAAAACTTCTGCTAGTATTTGTTATTCAAGCTCCCCCTGGCTCACTCATCTAAAAAGTGTAGAGACAGTCCAATAGCGTTTCCTGTCATGCATTTCCCTTACACACATCCTTTTCTCAGACTCCTTTAAATACTTGAGACTGTCATTTATCACACAACATTCATCAGCCTACAAGCAAGACAGAGTCAAAAGTCTAGAAAATTCATTGAACACACTTTGAACCACAGAAAAACGATTCTCAACAATACTGTACTGTACATACAAAGGAACAACTATTTTGAGCACATTTCTATATTTGGTCAGTTTCACAATTTGCTTTCTGAATTAAAGAGTGCACCATTTCAGGTTTGAAGATGCAGCTACCCTGTTATCCATAATCAGAGATTATAAGGAATGATCTATGTATTATGTGCTATGCGACATTTCTTATCAAGAGATAATCTGCCATACATTGTGACGTGATGTGTGAAGAAAGACCACATCTGATCAGTATCAGATATGGGTGTTTCAAAAATTCCACAACACAGTGTTTGGCCCTCAGGGACTGATTCGTTTCAACCATCTACAGCAGAGTACTAAACTTCATACATACAACACATGGACTTCTTACCTTCCTCTTTCTGAGAAAAATAGTGTGTTCAAAAACTTCTTTCAGTTTTACGGTAGACAGTCATCATTGTCAAATGAGTAGTCATGTGAAAACCTTGAAAACCCAATGTTCATGGAAAGGCTTGCTACCAGATGTTATACTCAGACATTAACTGGAGGGCACGATACCAACATGTGCATGTAGAGATAGGTGCAGATGCATTAATACTCTTTAAGTGTTGTGTTTTTACCTTTGGCCAGTTGTTTGCGGAGCTGCATGACAGCAGCCATGTCACAGTCAACCGAGGCATAAGCATGGGGGATGGTGGTCTTCGATTGTGTTAGTCTTTGAGCAATCACACGGCGAACATTTGAGGCTGGGATCTCTGTGAAAGTCCCCTGAGGAAGATAAGATTAAGGAAGGGGAGGTAAATATTTGAACAATGCATAAACAGCATGTTAATGGTGGAAACCATAGAATGTATATAAGAAGTGGACGGCGGAACCGTGATGTCACCCACTGGTTTTTGAACTGCGGTTTTGAAGCCAGTAGTTTCTGTTTGCCTGTCGCCATGTTGGTTTTTTGGAGCCAGAAGTGACCATATTTGGACAAAAGGGGCGCAAGCTCCTGCAGCTCCTTGGAGCATGAGGGGTCAGAGCCATCGGTGAGGGGGCGTGGGTGAGCTAATGCTAAAGGCTAGCTTTCTGACGCGGTAAAATGGTAAACTTCATAAAGCATTTGTATAACAAAGTCATTTGACAGTCTTGTTTGCGTAAGGTATTAACCACAACTATAGTTGAGCTGTCTGTCATCTTAAATCAATACACAGAAGCTCAGAAAGTCGGCAGGGGAGCGAATACAGACTTGTTAATCAAAGCCAAGCACAACAGACGCTGAAGTCTTCTATTCAACCTGAGCTCTTATTAACAGAGGAAAAATTGAAAGATGGACCACCAGATCAAATAAATTGAATGAGAACAGAATGACTCCTGGAAAAAATATTGACTCAGTATATTTTGAGAAAAGTTCAATGCAAGTCTATGGGAGCCGGGGCTTTTTGGAGCCAGCACCCAGTGGCCGTCTGAGATATTACACTATAAAATACTTTAGCAGTGTCCATCGATTTGTAGATGTCATAAAATGTATGGGACCCACAAAGTAAAGATGACAAGATTGTTATGTTCATGACTTAAAGTTCATCCACTTCAGTCAGAGGCTCAAAGTTAAAAGACAGGCCATAAAATCTATGCCCGACCATATCCTGTGGTTGAGATAGTCTAAGGAGTGCTCACCGGTGCTCCTGGCTTCCCTGGTATAGAGAGAGGAGGTATGTTGGGTCTGCTGCCTGGGGGTGGAGGAGGAGCTGCCGGCGTGGGGACAGGACTTGGGGCAGCTACGGCTGGGGTGACTTTGGGGCTTGGAGACGTCTTCAGAAGATTCAGTGCATCTCTGTTAAAATATGCATAAACAATTAGATAAAGGTGGTGCAGACATTGAAACGTAAAGCAGTAGTAGTAACACAGTTATGTTAATAATTTGCTCAGGTAGAAATAAATATTTTGCTGTCCACAATAAAGCATGTAGGCATTTTATTTGCGCTCATCTCTGTTGATCTGTAAGTCACACATATCGACTCCTGTGTTAAACTATGCTATTTCAGGCCTTTTGCAAACTTTTATTTTCAGTGTGTTTCTTTACGGAATGAATGAATGACTTTTTAAATGTGAAATCTAAATCAAACTACTTCCTTTTGTGTAAGTATGTGTTATTGTTTTGCTTAATAGATTAAATGAGAGTTGTATAAAACAATCCTGGCATGACTAATTAATGTATTATTCAGCCATATGCTCCCATTTGGCTTTTAAGTGGCACTCTATTTTTATCTGCTGTGTATTCCTCTTGGGCTTTTAGACACTGAGGTAACTCTGGGTCATTCACTGGGGCACACCCTGACAGGTGTCATGAGAACTAGTTGTGAGTCACAAACAAACGGCATCAGGGTAAGGCCAGGATCAGGTGTCAGTGATGACACAGGACGAGTTTATTCAAAAAACTGGGCTTCATTACCATTCCCACTGGTACTATGAGCCACTGACATGCTGACTTCCCATTCAGCATCTTAATCTTAAGGCAATAGGACAAACAAACTTATTTTTGTTACACCTAGTGGAGTGTAACGTGTTTCAAAGACACACTTTACACCTCCGATGTTTGTCAATTCCCCACATGAGGTACTCACCCTACCTAAAGCGATAAACGAGACTCATATGATGACAGCTGACAACGGTTTCAAAGTTTCAAAAAGGTAGTAGAGGATGTGACAACATTACTTAGGGTACAGCAGATTGCTACTCTGAGTGCTGATAGACGGGAGAAAGAAAAAGGAAGAAAAGAAAGTGAGAATAGCCATATACTGCGAGACCTACTCCTGTGCTTTTTTTCTGCCAGTCATTAATATTAAGTTTTAAAAAGAGGTAGGAGGGTATCAGGTGTGCCTACATTAAGCTCTCTTGTTTCAGTTCGTTGCACTGGGGTCCACCTACCCTCACTCATTCATTCATTGTTTTGTCTGGACCAGCTGCCTCTGCCCCCAGCATGTAGAACAGTCCAGGCGTCTACAGATATGACTTTTTTCCCCACTCTGATACACTTGCCCCTCCCTTTCTCTTCCTGTTTGTTTGTGAGGGAACTTGGAAATCCCCCCCCAACATGCATGAACATGAATGAAACTTAATGTGAATGCTTTTATTGTCATTTCACGAAAACAGATGACGCAAATCAACATGGGATTAAGCTAAATTTAAATATATTAAGTGATCTAAATAGATTCAATGATAAACCTTTTTAAAATACTGCACCCCAGACAATGAGAGATGAAAGACACAGCGGGTTGTGCCAAGCCTGACACATTCTTGCCAGGGATATCCCCAAAAAGTTCACAAAATATTTTTCCTTCCTTTTCTTAAATTTGTTCCAAAATGGTCGGTAAATCAGTCAGGAGCAGCCCGCAGCCTGTTGATGATGACACCATTGATACCTTTTGTGTGGCTGACTGGCTGATCTATAGTCACAGGAGGCATGTGCTTTTCACACTGACCATTTAGAGCCCTACTGACAGCCAGGGCAAAGGAGCCTCTGAAAGCCTGGGAGAGGCTGACTGGAATATTAAAGAGGACACATGCACATTGGTGCGCGCACCCAAAGTAAATGAGCAGCAAATGTACGAAGCCAGACATTAATAAACTTTGCCTTCTACTGCCACCTAGGACCATAAAGTATGTCTATATAATAAAAGGTAATAATACTAGGTATATTTTAACTTCATATACACCACAATTAGCATACATATACTTTATATACTTAAAATAACATTGCGATTTTGTGAGTAAGGCTGTAATTAATGATTCATAAAAACAACCCATAATTTAGCTGCATGATACCAGAAAGCAGCCCACACATTGGAATTAGGGAATGTAAAAAATTAAAATGGCCTGAACTTTTAACTGATTATTTGAGTAGTTGCTGATTAATATTATTTGAAGAAGTATTAACCCTAATTATTAACCCTGTGTACACGTATAAACACATTGTCATTACGCCTATCACTAGGAGTACCCAATCTGTTTTAACCCTTTCACTGGATTATGTAACAAAGTATGATCTCATCCATAGGTTGCGTGACCCGTGTTATTCATGCCCTACACACAGGGGCCTCACTAGAGGGTGGAATGGGAGGGGTTCCCTGGATGTAGTCTTATCTGATGTGCCAAAGGACAAAGGGAAGGAAATCGAGTCTATACTGCCCTTTCTTGAAGGAGCTAAGCCTATGTGAAAGTCTTCTCACATGGAGATTTGGTTTCCAGATAGAACAGAACCTGTCTGTCTCACAGTAAACCTTGGCTACAGCCAGTATACATAGGTTCAGCCTTTCTGTAACTCCAAGGTGACTAGAAGTAAATAATTAAGATGTTTCCTGAAATCAACATACATATTTAAAAAAAATATTTAAAAAACTGGCATCAGCTATGTCCAAAGTATGAACACTTCGACTCTAGTGTTACTTAACAGCTACTATTACTGGTTTATTAGCAGCTTTTCCCATTGAGATCAAATCTGTGATCATCTGTACCATGCCTAAAGTTAATAAATTAGTGTGTTGACAATCTCGATTTCCAAAAGAAACATAAATTATAATTACTAGTTTTTAATAGGCCTTTTGTTCTCACTTGATAGTGAAAGTGACGCTTTATATGGATCTCAGCAAAGATACATTTCATCATCATCGCATATATTATAAATCCTCAAGAACCTTCCTCTGCCCAGAGACAAAATAAATAAAATAAATAAGATGGTGACAAGCTACACATCGAATATATTTCTCTCATCTCCACAGCACATGGTCTGTGTTTCTATGGACACCAGTGGGTCCTGGAGACTGGGTTGCTATGGAGACTGAAGTTGCCTAATGAGATTCCCCAGCAGGGTGTGAGGTGGGTAACGAGAGCATTCAATCAAGTCCCATCTGACAGCAGGTAGCCATTTGTGAGTGTGTGTGTGTGTTTGTAGGCTCACAGCTTTTAGTGTGAATTCATCATGTAACAAGATTAAAGCACCTGAAATCTTAACAACCTCTTAGTCACAGTGTTTCACTTATGACCTGCATTACTCTGACATCTCTTTCCTTCAGAGACACTGCATTATTATTGTGGCTGCAAAGCGCCCTTCCAGTCTGTGACCTATTACGATGCTAAACAAGCACCTGCTGCTGACACATCGCATCCTGTGTAAACAAATCAAGAAGTGCAATGGTGAAAACAATTATTTATCAATTAAACCTATCACACCATATTGTGCATGTCATATTAGGCTCATTTGAGTTGAAATGAATGATTTAATGAACAGTTATAAAATTCTTGGGAATAATTCTTCATCTATCACACTTTCCATCTGCCAGTTGTTTAATTCATGTAGATGTTAAGTGCGTGGCAAATTAGAATCCACTGATAAGCTGTCACCATTACAGAGTTCAGTGTAATGGTTTTATACATTATTAACAATTCTAGTCCTAAACTCTAATAATTAATTACATTTAGAAAATTGTCACAGTCACAGGTTCTATTGGTTCTATTGAATGGTTGCGTAAAGTCAAGAATCTGTAGTACTGCGGTACGCTTCTGTCGTTGTTTATGTAGTATCCTGAATGAACCAAAAACTACACTGAGCTGTGAGCCATCACTGTGTACTTTTGGCTCCAGATCAGAGGAGCCCTGCTCTCACCACCCACTTGAAGGAGATGACACCACAGGAGATAAGTGAAGCCAACAGGCTTAAACTCACCAGGGATCAAGTATAACCTATGTCAGTTTCTAGCCGGCAGCCATCTGCGCTTGGTATACGACTTGGCCTGTGTGGAACTGGAATAGTGTAAATTAATCGTAATCTAAACATAACAACTGGTAATTTATTTAGAACTAACTCTGTCCTCACTGAATTTCAAAGAAAATACATTTTTCCCCAATCACAAGTGAGCCAAATGGTTTTGCTTAAAAGAGCTGATGGTCTTTTTATGTAAGTAAGCATTAGGCTCCTCACTCCTTGGTGATAAGTCCTCTTGGTCCAGTGGGCGTGGCCAATTTTGGGTCTATACCGTGGGTGTCCAGGATGTGTCTTGCTGCTGGGCTGAGACGTAACCTAGGAAAGAGAGAGGCACAATTTTACAGTAGTTCTGGTTCTAGTTTTTATGTTTTTGCTTTGAAAGCCATGTGTTAAATTCTGATGTCCTTTTGTTTTCCTATCAAATCCTATCGTTATTTCATGCAGCAACCCAGTGATTCAAAGTGCAACTTCTGAGTTCCCTGTTCTGAGTTCAACTACACCCACTACATGATTCTGAAAATTGCTACAAAGTCAGAAAGAGGCTGAGAAGGGGGTGATAAGTTGCTGAATGGCCAGGTATGGATGTGTGAGACAGGAGTAGTCTGGGGACAGACTCCTCATCCTCGCCTGATAAAAAAAGAAAAGAAAAACAACAACAAAAAAATAGTTCCTCAACAAAAGGAGGAATTCTGCAGCCTGTGTTGTTCTGTCAATATGGTGTTTTAATATGTTATTTTAGATTCAACCCAACAAACAAATTAACTGATTGAGGAGGTTTACGAGGCAAAACTGCTACCCCCCTTTGAGCCCGGTGGTTCCGAATAGAGCAATATAACGACTTTAGTTCAGCATGTCATGATACAGAGGCATTCAAAATGGTTGACTCTGCTTCATCATTGAGGTGGGAAGGCACAGGGAGATTTTAAAACAGGAAGTGGTGTGTTGAGCCGTTTTCACCTATAAAATGTAGATTTTTACATTTTGTCAATTTTTACGTGTATTATCACAATTATTTATGTGTTTCATCACAATTAAGTCCTATAATTGCGTTTACAGCTCACAAAACATGTTTTAGTGTTTAACCCTAACCCTTCACTTTAAGTACTGCTCCTACAAAGGATAATTTAAATATATAGATGTGTCTCATAAAAATCATGGTTGCACAAACACAATCTTTTTTTCCTATCAAGCTGATGTAGCCGACTTACAAATGTGAATACGTAGCTCGGCTCAGCATGGACTGTTTGCATAACAAATAGGGCCTGTTTGTTTTGTGGGTGTTCCTTTGCTTTTTTACGTGTTTATTTATTGTGTAAACAAGGTTAGACTGAATTTCACACGTTTCTGAGCAACAATTTTTTTTTTTTTTTTTAAATAAATGTACCTATTCCCTGTAGTTACACCATAGATAATTAAAAAACGAAGGGCCACTTACGGTCCTGATGTGGCTTGTTTGGGTGGCTGAGGTGGAGAAGGAGCTGGAGGGGGCACAACTGGGGCAGTGGTTGCCTGAGTATCAGGTGGAGCTGCAGATGTAGCAGCAGCATCAGGAGGTGGGATCTCAACCTGCTTCCAGTCCTGCCCTTCCTCCACCATAAGGGCAATGAGAGTGCCCAAGGGCACATTGCGGCTGCCCTCCTCCATCTATAAAGAAGGTGAGAGAGGTATTCATATAGAAGGGGAGGAACTGGCAAAATCAGTTCTCTCATTTCACAAGTGCAACTGAGATTGAAAAGGTGTAGGTCTCCTCTGTTGTATGCATGTGCAATAACCGTTATCAGATAAGCAGTGGTTCCTGAACAAACCTTCAAATGGCCATCATTAGAGGACCTCTTCCCTGTCTCCTCTATTTCCATCACTCAATTACTCCCCCTGTTGCTGTGACAAAGTATGCAAAAATACAACTGTGCTGCAATAGGTTCCTGGAATGCAATGATTGTGTTTTCATGCTGTCAACCATTGATTCACTATCTTGTTACACAGTAATCCAAATCCACTGCAAGCCTTTTGCTATTCTCCCCAAGCAAGGTGTTGTGCCTCAGTCAATATTGATCAGTCTAAATGAAAGGCCGGGCGCAAAACACAGGGATGGGTGGCTTCACTTAATCTCTTTTCAAAAAGGTATCGACTAGTGAGCTCTCTCTTAAAGGTACAGCTTCATCCAAGGGGAGAGGAAGATCAAGAAAAGGAAAGTCTGCCAAAATGTGAAAGGAAATTATAGTATATCTGATATAACAACATCACGACTAATTAGGCAACCAAAAGGTTAAGTAAATCAACAAGTCACCCCCCAAAACAAATAAACAAGCATATAAGTACAGCATAATATATAAGATATAGTAATATACAACCGCAACTAAATCCTTAGTTAGAAGAAAAAACAATCAGCATGCCCCACCTCCCTCTATCTAGCCAGACTGCAGAATCAAACGCTGCACTGTAATAACCATATCTACCTAACTGGAAAGAACAGCAGAGCATATGAACACCTGCGCTCACTGGTACAAAGAGCTCTACCTCCATGGTTAGTGTGTGACACTAATTCACTGTGGACCCAACTGTCCTGTAGCCAGATGATGGAGACAAAGAGGTGAAGCTGAAAAAGGGATTCCACATCACACTTTTGTCAAGCTTAAATTAAAAGAAGACAAACCAAAAGAGGCAAAACAAATACGAGCAAATTTAGCTACAGACAGTTTAGTAAATCAAATGTTCAATGTGTAATACATTTTAAATATTACTACTTTTGATAGGCATCTGAGCACCAGGCTTTAACAACCTACTAGTAGAGTATGTTGTACAACACAAAAACAATAAACGCCAGGGAGTCAAATATATTGATTTTTAAATAAGGTATACATCTTATGTATGATGTGTGACGACCCCCTCGCCACCACCTCTTTTTTTCCACACTATTTGTCAGTGTGTATGTGTGTGCACACACCTATGCATTTTTTCCTTATCCTTCTCTGGTTCTCCGTGCCTCTTGTATGTATAGCACCATACTTGAACAGTGGGACATGATGGATGAGGGCAGAGCCTAACGAGGGAAATTTCCACACAGTCCTCGTTTGAGTCCCAAAGGGGTTTTTCCACATGGCAGAAACGAGAGACACAATAGGTTTGCCACAGCAAATGTGGTCTTATGACACAAGCGTCTGTGCAGTATGTGATGTGTTGCAATGCAGCTATCACAATATGTAAATGTGACTGGAGAGAAAACCATAACCCTAAAATGACCCAACAGCAAAACAGAAACTCTGCAGGACAAAGAACTGCTAATTCACAGCAAATCACAGTAAAACAAACAAACAAAAAAAACACAAAAACAAAATCACCTGCAGGTATGTAGTAATGTATCAAACATTAATATACACATATAAACTTTATGATAATTTGTTTTTCTTGTAAAAGTGAACTGAGGCTTGCACATACAAGACAAGAAGTTTTCACTGCTGTGGGTTCAAACACCACAAATACAAATACCAACAAACCCATTTTTATACATTTACTATAGATACATTTAGAGAATCTGATTGGATGTATAACTATTACAAACACAACTACAAGTACCAGTGTGCATTATTTATGTGTCGACCAAACAGGATTTAAGTCACCTCTGGAAATACAAACTGGCAATTGGGGCCTTTTGTTGGTTAATGCAAGAAAACCCTTCACAATAGGTATAATACATGCAAAGAATCTCCAAAATTGGAGGAAAAAAATGCATCCCATACTTTAAACTCAAAACAGCAGCTTTGTGTTAAAGGTCACCATTAACAGGTACTGACACACACAACAATGCAACCATAGGATTTGTGGCCATTCTAACAGTGAAGTAACAGGCACGGTATGAACGCTGCATGATTGCTTTACCAATGCTTATTCTTCAGTGGTGTTGGGCTCAACACTGCCATCATATGGTTACAGAACACTATTGAAACATATGGGCACCATAAACAACTGATATTTGCAATAGTTCAGATCTTTTTGTGCATGGAAAAGTTTATTCCAATTACTTGGCGGTAAACATGTAGAAGATTTTGTTAATGTCATTTTAAGACGAAGAAATATCTTCACAGTCAGATCTTGTACTCATGTCTGGACTCTCACATCATTGAAGCTTAGACAAAAAACTCCGGTCTGACAGCACTGAACTTCTCAGCAAAAACATTGAAACATGCATTTGTTGGTGAAGTTTTCTTGGTTGTTATCCTGTTATGAAGTGGAATTTAAATGGAAATATGGCTACACAACGGTTTCGTATTTTTCGATTAAACTATTCTATGTGAGTGGGATTTAAGAAGGAAAATGTAATGTGTGAACTACAGTATGAATTTCCTCATATTTTTCCTGATAATATCATCATAATTGTAAAAAAAAAAAATAAAATACCGTATGCCAGATGCAGTTTTCTATGGCAGCTGTTCAACGGCAGAAAAGGCTAAGATCTCGACAAAGACTCTTTAGGGACCTCTCTAAAGCCCATCAGCTAAGCTAATGACATTACAAAGTCAGAATAGACCGTTTATGAGGTTTTAACCTACTTATCACCAAACTTTGATCATACAGTCATAGAAGCCCCCCTAAGAGTCTAAACAGCTCAGTAACAATAAGCTCGGCCTCACCAGTTATCAACATTTGATTTAATTTCAACAGATGGTTAATAGCTGTAGTTGTTAACCTTGTGATGTAGATTCAATAAAACTTGCCAGCTGTCACAGGGGGCAAGGATCATGGCCAGACAGTGTACATTGAAAGGTAGAAATACAAATAAAGCTAAAACTCTTGTAAGCTCTTTTTTGTAACACAAAGATGGAGTTAGTCTAGACACAAACATCACAAAAGAAGTAGTAAGATAAGCTCAGCATATGAGCAACAGAGCATGACAAATATTGTAAAAACGGGGACTGCATTGTTGCTGGATTGTCAAGCACAGTCTGATGTAATCTCTCACAGAGAAACATTAGATGCAACTGTAAAATCAACTCAATCCATTTGAGCATCCTGTTTGTTTAGGTTTCTAACCATATGTGGCTGCTTTCAAACTGGCCAAATGCCCTCATGGCACGTCATTTCCTCCCATCTTTTCTAATGCTTTGTATTTTCTACTCTCCCTAAGGACAAGATGTCATAAAAATAACAAATGTCATCTCAATCCTGACCTGTAACTGTAAACTGATGTATTCAGTTTTTTTGCCAGCAGCCTACAGGCTATGTACTCATCATGGACTCATTTAGTACGAATTTCTGAGAGACTAAACACAGAAGTTTTTTGTTTTTTTTAACATCTGTTTTAGGGTATATATAGCTATTCAAATTCATCGGGGTGACAGTGAATCCTGAGGCCAGTCAAGTTTCATACCTCCAGGATCTACCCATCAGTTCATTTCTAGACATGCATTTTCCATTTTGTGCTCAATAGCATTCATCTTAGATACAACAGAGGAGCTGTGAGTATTTATGAATGTATATACGATCGTACAGAGTGTGATTGATTGTACCCAGAGCAGATTTTCAGATTGAAGCCCTCGGGTCAGGGCAGAGCAACACATATAGAGTAAGATGAGATACAGTAATCTGTGTCCCTGGTGCTTGAGCTCCCACCCCCAACTTCCACATCCTATTATGTGCAGGATCCATACCTTGTTTTCTCACCCCCAAGAGCAATGGCTGAAAATTGGTGGAGGGCTATAGCAGCAGTTGACCCCCATAAATAACCTCTGTGGAGCACAGGATGTCCCACGTCTACTGCAGTCTGTCCAGGCATTTGGCCACAGGCAGGTAATTATGGTCGTGTCTAAATTAGAAACCTACTAGGTGCTTAGAGAGACGCATTACTCCTCGAAGAGAGCTAATGCACACTGACCCAGAGAGAGTGGACACTACATTGCCCATGCTGTGTAAATGGCTGAGTGTACAAATCTCTGAAATAATGCTACTAGCTGTTGTTTTTCTCATTAACTCTGCACATGCTCTCTATCGCAGAGGGAGAGAGCTGGGGGCTTATCTAATACAGACCATCTTTCTCTGCCAGCTTCTGCTTTAAAGCCCCTACCCCCAATTCTTGGGCGGTTGTCATGGAAACTACCTCGTACTCACAGTAGCTAAGACAAGGATGGAGTAAGGGAACGTGGAAGAATGGATGCAATTCAAGAGAAGGAAGAAAAATGGGTAGAATCCTAAAAATTAATTACCACCACACATTCCTTTGCTAAAATTTTTTATTCAATTATTTCTTGTTTATGATTGGTGCAAGACAGAACAGAATATTTTCTATTTTATTTCCCTGTATTTTGTTTTCTAGGTAATCTATCTGAGCGCTCATTGTGATGAACTGTACATGCACTAGACCTATCTGGCTGTGTATTTGTGCTTTGTTATGGCTGCACCCACAGACACGTCACTTAATTAATTTTAACTTCCTTCAGGCTGTCCAAAATGCAATGCCACGTTTGTATTATCCAATAAAGCACTCTCTGTGACACTGAGCAACAGAAACAGAGCGCTTTTTTTCCCTTTCAGTGTACCATGCTTAAAATACGAGGAAATAATGACTTCCATTTCCTCTGACTTCACATGTTATATTCAGATCTCTAGCAGAACAATCAAAACCGGAAAGAAGATAAAGCATTTTCATCTTTTCGTTTAGGAAGACGAACATGTGGTGGAGTACTGATGAAAAACAAGTGATCACTTTGCCTTGCAGCCCACAACAACAAACAGCACAATGGGGGGATGGAACGAGAAGAAGATTTGTCACTGAAGACACTTTTTCAAAGCTTTGCTGTCACTGTATAGTGAAAGTAGATGTAACAAGCGTAGCCAATTAGCATAGGCAATGAGGTACCCTGAAACAATACCAACAGGACCACTCTATAGGGATACAAACTCATTTCAAAATATACCCTTACATATCAAAAATGTGGACTTTACATTGTTAAATATGTGTAGAATAAGCGAAGAACCGACAAACCTAGATACACCTTTAAAAAACTGCTAGCAATTTGCAAATAAATATTCATCTCACATAGAAAAGGTCTGTGTTTTATTCACTCACCAAGATCTTTGCCATGATGCCATCATCATTAGACTCCATGATAACAACAGCCTTGTCAGTCTCAATCTCACAAAGGGCGTCACCTGCTGCTACCGCCTCACCTGCAAAAGTAAACAAACACATTCAAACAACTTCAAATATAAAATTAACACTAATTTTGGCTTTGAAGTATCTCATTTCTAAACAGTTCAATGTCAAATGGAGACTCCTTCACTGTAGCTTTGCGCACACACAGAGAACAAATTAGTTGCCATTTAGGGACAAAAAGGTTATGAAGAAAAGATCTGCTCCGGCTTTGGCCTACATATCAAATGAACAACCTAATCAATGTTTCATGGAAAAGAATGTGAGATATGGAAATGCAGCGGGTCTGAGAGAAGGCGAGATCTTTGCCTATCCTCGGAATCACAGTAGATTCCCAATGGTCGACCACATGAGAGAGTGGGAATATATTAGCATCTGCTCAGTACTGAAAGAATATGGCAATTAGTAGCCACTGGTTCTGTTCACTGCTCATATATCTGGTTTAAGCTTCAGTAGTTCAAGCTACAAGTAGACAGCAACACAGACAAAAGGATGTTATTATCTCCCAGGACAAAAAAAGGAGAGTGAAGACAGACTAGTCAGCTTTAAGGGTCATTGATAAAGGAAATGCTTGTGAGAAATCAATAGTGTCTTGTAACTGGTAAAAGAATTGTTTTTGGTTACGTCCTAGCACCTAATTACTTCTAGCCTTTATTGACCAAATTCATGGACAGAAGACGAGGCACAGTATGATTGAATCCTTTCTGTAACGTAACACCATGTGTGAAGATGAGAGCAGGACGAAAGCTACAAGAGATGAAGGTCAGTGGCTATTCAGCTCTGACATCTGGCCACATTTCTAATTACTGACAGAAAAATCTGTAAGAGTGTAGATCTGGGCTTGTTCAAAAGAAAAAGACAATAAAAGGATTTTTCAAAGCAAAATAAATATTGGAGTAAAACCGTACAATAATACTTCAACTGAAAAATAAAAAGATGGAGAGGTCGGAGAAACAGAGGAGATGGGTGAGGGGAAGGTTGAAAAATCAGAGTATTGATGTTGGAAACCCCTGAGAGCAAGGAGTAGTGGAGTCAAGATTGGATTTGTATGAGGCTTTAACACCACATGACCTCAGGGGTTAGGGGTGATGTGCAGTATTAAACATTAAAAGGCAACCCCAAGCCTTGGCTCTGTGAGTATGCAATGGGCTTATTAACAAAAAGTTACTTTCACTACATAGCTATGGAAGCCAGTGGTTTATCAAAATGCATAAGCTACACAGATACTACTGTTCCAATGTTCTGGAAACAAAAAAGGCGGGGAAACAAAAACAGCTTTTTTTTTTCCTTTCAGAGTGCAATCCCTTTTTGATGTTTCATTGTAATTCAAGTGTGAAATGGGAAACTACTGCGCTACAAAACACTTTTTTCACAAACGATTCAGTCGTACATCAATTACACACACGGTAGACAAAATAAGAGCTTTTCAAAGGATCTCAAAAACCTTGAATTTATTTATAGCCACCAATATGACTCACTCATACAGAAAACACTATCCCAGTTGTGTTTTCCCTGTCACGGATATTTTATGTCTCACTGACACACATGTACATATCTCACCCTAACACACAGAGGCACATGGCAACACAGCAAACCAACCAATCAGAATTCAGTGTGCTGCCTCATGATAAATGAGAGTGTGGTTGTGGCGCCTGGTTGAGCAGAGTTGCTAAGCAGTGATGAATAGTGACAGCAGTGTTTTCTTTGAGCCAATTAGCACCGAGAGGCCCTCAGGTGCTCTAAGTTCTCAGGCCTCTGCCTTACAGAGCAATCTGATGTCATTCAGTAGATAATTACTGCTACTATTGGTCATTTTTAAAGAGAAAATAAATCCTGAGTTCTGGACGTAGCATGGTGGGATGGATCTGTGCTCTTGATTTATTCATTTGTTTGTGTGTGGATTACAATTTGTGCTCTCCATTTATCCTAACAGAATCGACTTTGTGTAATTTCACGCCCTTTGTACTCTAAATACACACTGCTTTAGTTTAATACTGGTTTATTTAGGGATGTGTGGATGTAATTCAAGTTTTGGCTATTAGAGACAAACTTCTGCTATCTTGAAGTTCATACTGTGTCATCTTGTAAGACCTCAGCTGTAGGGTTCTGGAGTGCTTCATGTATACAGATGGTTGTGCAATAAAGTGTAAAGGAGAAAGTGGCACCAGTCCATGTTGATGTTGCTAAATGATGTGCTAACAAATGTGCCAACTACAACAACTTAGTCAAAATAGACCATTTACGATGCCTACCTTTAACTTCAAGTAACAGTCTTAACACTGCTAAAAAATCTGGTGTAAATCAAAATGTTATAGGCACTCCTACTCGCTGAAGAGCCACCAAAAGTAGCACAGTAACTACATGGAGGTATTACAAAGCATTTCAATACATTGATGAGTAACTGACATTGTCTTAGAAACATTTCTTTTGGACATTGGATTAATACATTTTCTTTGAGGAAATTGATCACTTGACTTGTAACACTGCAGGATTTTGGGTATTTAAGATGGCTTCTCTGTACATAGATTTAGAAGTCTGAAGAAGAGCGAATGTGCTCGAAACATCACTTTAAGAATTAAACCATTTTATGGGAGCTATCCTGGTGTGCGGATTTTTTCCTGTGTCTTTAAATGGGAGCTACCAACCCAAGGCTTAAGTCATATATTTCTTTTACCTTCGTTCTTCAGCCATTTGACTATGTTTCCCTCCTCCATGGTTGGGGAGAGAGCTGGCATTTGCACCTTGAGTGGAGCGACCCCTGTAGGAACAAAAAAGAATTACCACACAATTTGTATGGAGACAAAGTTACAGGTCATCAATACTAAAACAACATTTACCATACAAACACAATTAGAAACTTCATTTATTTAAAAACAAATTAGTCATCAAGTAACATGTCAGAATGCATTTCACTGCAACGCGGCCTCAGGTTGTTCAACAAATTCAACTCGGCTGCTTTGCACAGGAAGAGACAGAAGACTAGAGACCGAAAGAAGAACGCTGTCCGGTTATGCAATTGTGATCCTGGCTCACGCTACACCAGAAGCTGCAGAAACGCTCATGCTCTAAAAGGCCTTGGGGGCACCGTCTAAGTCTCCCCCCCGTCACCAGCTGCAGACACCCAAAGGTCAGAGTTCAACTGGACAGTAGGTCTCAAGGCTGCCAGAGGAAAAGACAGATTCAAGCTGCAGAGGAATCATTGCTTTACTATAATTAGCTAGCAGCAGAAAAAACAGTCAAGCTTACTGCATGTGACACACATCAAAACAATACCCTGTGTATCTTGTGGACTACCTCTTCACAGTACGCCAAAGCACTCGTGTATATTAGCACACATAAATTAAATTTAGATTTTGAGGCATTCAGTGCATGTGACACAAACAGTTGGGAAACAAAAACAGCATGGTATTATCACATGATAACTGGTGGTACATTTAGACCACGTCATTCTGCCCTTCACTGCTCATGCACGTCATTCAAAGTGCTACTAATTT
>JAPQRN010000022.1:6952754-6970295 GCA_037367275.1 Coranthus polyacanthus
TCTCAAGTTAAGTATGAAATACTGTCTCATCAGTGAGCTATTGTTGAAATACAAATGGCAAAGGCTTTACTGTGTTTGTGCCGTTACTGAATCAAATACTTCTCAAAAGGCGTTCAGATGATGATGTCTCTCTGGCTCTGGCCATGCTGTGCGCTGCTGCCATCTGCTGGAAATTTGCCAATGTCACACAACCTTGAGCGCCGTATTGAAAGGACGAGTACAGTATAATCATCTAGTATTATCCGTTTGACTCGTCGCCTTTTACGTCTTACTTCGCTGTTTGAGATTAATAACGCCATACCGTAGTGTGTGGCATGTCCGTACACGCCCAATGCGGGTGTGGCAGGTTTTTTTTTTGTTGTGAGAATTGCGCAATAAAGTGTTTCACGTGTAGACATTCATCCAACTCACGAAGGCTGCATTTCATTGAAGCCCGCTAGGTTCGCTGTTTCGCTACGGAGCATGCGTACTCGCTGACACTGCTCTGCAAAGCACCCATCATTAATGCGATAAGTCACACCTGTGCTTGCTCGGTTATGAAAAGTAACACTGTGATAAAAGTCACAAGCGGCAGGTTACATGCATTGTATTATTTACTTAACTCACAAGCTCGTTGCTTTCCAAAACCTGCCCTTCACTGCTCAGTAGTGTCTTCCCGCAGCCGGATTTCTTTTACACTTGGCGTTATCTCTTACTGTGCTGAAATCTGCCGATGAGTGCTTTAATCTTTTATAGCCATATCTATTAATCAGTAAGTCTGCTCGGACCTGTTCCCTGAGTTCACTCCCAACCCTGAATGACAGCGTTCATATAGTAAATGTCCAGCACTTACGCACTTCATTTAATATATTAGGTTAGCTCATGTAAAACAGTAGTGGCGTAAATTAACGCAGCATCAGAAGAAAATAGGTTAAATGTGACACACAGGAACAACACATACCGATTCGCCACTGCTGAAAACCACATTTGTAGCTGACACAAGACTTGTTTGTGCTACCTTGACCAAAAAGTGCAACGTTAACCTCTCCTTTAGCTTTTCCTTTTCATTTCATGTAACCGCTCTGTCTTTGAGGACCTAGCAATGCCGTAAACCTCTGTAGTTATTCGATTTTGAAAGGCGACAGAGTAGTTAACACCTGTGTTGTGAGTAATCACGCCATAAAAATCCACCGTTCAACGAAAATAGCCAACGATAGCGAACGATAATGTCAACGACTGCAGACCCTTCGTCCGCTTTCTAAAGGCAAAAGCGGTCGGTAAACTGACATCACTCACCGTAAAAACAAGGGGACTGAAAGAAGTGTCTGGTGTGCTCCTGCCATGGTTGTGTTCCCCTCAAACATTTGTTAAAATTAGATAACCTGAGACCAAATAATATTCCCTGACGACCCAGACGTAAGGAGGCCGCCATGTTGTCGTCCTCCGTCGGTGAGACGTGTCCATATGCATGCCTGATGGTAAAACAACGGCAAGAAGGAATGACAGCATTAGTTACAAAATAAATTCATGTTATGATGATAATTAGATACGGTGACCGTCCGAATTGTAGTTTATGAGTTGAGATAAATTCTATGTTGTTTGGGAATCAAGCAATGATTTATTTAGAGATAAATAAGCAAGCTTTGAGAAAGTAAGCCTTTGGGTCCTCCGGGGGCTTGTTTTGCTCGGTTATTCTGTTGTGTTAAATGGTAGAAATCATCAGTGCTCAGTGGCCTGCTGCCCCCTGCTGGGCACTATGGCAAAGGTCCCTCTCTATTATGCTCTTTATACACAGGCTACGATACAAAGCAGTTATGTATATAAGCACATGGAAACTAGTATTTTCTAATTATTACTGTGCTCATTCTTTGTAGCCTACTTAGTGTTTATTATACATTTGTAGTTTATATACTATGTATACTGTTGAATGTCAAGATGATACCTTTAACATTCTGTTGTGGATTGTATTTTTTATTTAATAAAATGTAATCATACATCTCATCGCACTTTCAAGTGTGAAAGTACATTTCTCTTTATTTTTTATTCACTCACCAAGATGTAAATTTGGTAAATTTGCTGTGTTGTGACGTGGCTAAGGCCTACATTTTTTGATTTCTGTGAAACTGCAAATACATTTAAGACTTGTAATTTCGTATCACCTAATGACACGTAGGTTTGTCACATTCATAGAAAGTCTTTGTTATTTTCATGCAACAGGATGTCACGTTGTCATGACGTCAACTTCAGGTGTGCGTTAAGAAGCACAGTGGCAGTCACAACACTTGCCATGTGACTTTTTGTGAAAGTGCATCTAAACAAGGAAGTTATTGGGTGATTTATTTGTCAAAAAAAATGAGAGAAAAGATGGGGAAATATCTGTTAATGGAAAGTCCAAAAATCCAAGCAGGAAATTGGCTGCACAAAAAGCTGGCATAATGGAACACTTTTGCATTGTCATCTATACTTCCTCATATTTTCGTCTTATGAAAAATGCGGAGAAGACGGAGCCGTAACTGACACTTTATTAGGTTCCTCTCCCGTGATGAGAACCATAGAGTTGATACCTATCAGTTCACCATCAAAACATCTTCATTTCTTACGGCCCGTGTTGCATCAAACTGCCACTGAGCTTTTGACACAGTTACCCCCCAAAAGTACAGCTACATTAGTGATACAGTTTTAATCTGTCCGAGTCGCAGTTTGGGCTGAATGCCTTACAGGTCCATTTGAGTGTGGAGAGAAGATGATAAGTGGGCCCGATAAGCTGGGACTGCATATCTGCTGAGAGAACACAATAGCCCTACTGAGCAGGCACGGGGCACAGACACAAAATCCCAGCTGGTTGTCTTTATACTCATGCGCAGCCTATCTTTGTCATCACTTCCCTGTTCTTCCTCCAACATCTATCTGATTGAATTAATGCAGTCCCTTTTAAATGATAAAATAGCCCTTGCCTGACTCATTCAAATCTGAAAATTATTTTCTGACAATGAGAGATAAAGGCAGTTGTAGACAGATATTGCACGTCGTATCTTATTAAAACAAAGGCAGCCGTTGCTTCACTGCGCAGCCTAGCGCAAAACAGCGCCGTAAATTACCTGTCGATACGTTTTGGGTTTTTTTTTTTCTCATCTTCCTAGACAGTTTTTGTCTAATGAAACCATTCAGTGGTTTTGGATGATTAAATGTCTCTTCTTAGCTGTGAATGCGCGTCGTTGTTCCTTCCCAGATCTAAACCAGTTTGGGTACAAGTTTGTGTATGTGCCATTGGTGACTGCTGCTTGTCACTTACTACAAAGTGTTATAATACTCGTCGTGCCGGTTTAACGGTGCTTTTCCAAATATGAGAGGATCATTATCTTCCCTAACATACAGTTGAATCTCAAGAAACACTCACGTGACAGACCTCGGCGTGAACGCAGAAAGACAGAAAGAAAGAAAGAAAGAAAGAAAGAAAGAAAGAAAGAAAGAAAGAAAGAAAGAAAGAAAGAAAGAAAGAAAGAAAGATGCACAACCGGCTGCTGTAGACCATTATGAGCGTTAAAATGATGTGATTTAAATCAGATGCCGGAAGCAGCCGTGGACCTTCACATACTGATAGTATGTAAAGGCTCAGTTTGCATTCACAGAGCAGTGGTCTGTTAATCAAACCTGTCTCTCTTGTCTCTTTGTGCTACAGAGGTTAGATTAGTTGAGACAATTTGCCTAACTGCTCGCTTATCTTCAGTAAGTCACATCAAACATGTCCCCATATCACAGCTCACAGCAACATCCACATTATTCAGAAGTGAAACTGAGGCCAGATTTCAGCTGTGCAGTCGGTGCGTGCGTGGTCTTGAATGACAATAAAGTTCAGCTTGCACCTCGTAGGTGTTTATTTGTTTCCTCACTTCTGATGATAGACACATTTATATCCCTCCCTAGACTCATTTATGTTATATTTATGATCTCTCTGTGTTGCTGTTGAGGTAATCAAATACAATGAAACATTCTGCTCTACAGTGCTATGTGGGTCAAGGTTAAACGACACTGACTCCTATTCATAACGCACTATGTGATTAGTTTACGGCTGCTCAGCTTTGCAGTTTTAATGCGCAGCTTTTATTTAGACCTTAGTTTCTTCTGTCATTATTCAACGCTTATACAACGTACAGTCATAATTCAAGTGCCGCTCCGGAGAAGCTACAATGTGATTGCTTCGTGGAAGTAACGACTAAACAATGGAATATGATGGATATGCACTTCAGTTCAAATTGCGTTGTTTGCTTGTTTCTTGCAATAGAACAATATTGCAATCAGTTGCTATTAATTTGACCCAATCAAGAACAGTCACGAGCGACATCGTCTCTCTGTTTGCAATTTTCTTTATTTCGTTCAGTCGTCAATGGAAGACAAAGTCAAAAAAAAATAAAAAATAAAAATCTAATCACAGTGTCTTACTGTCAGGAAGAGGTTCTGTGTGATGTAAATATGTAATGACAGAGTGTGACAGGAGACCCGAGCACTAACTTCCAGCTCTAGTTGTTGGCGTCGCTGCTTTATGTTGCCAGCGACGGCGTGAGAGACGGCAGAGACAGACAAAAAAAATCCATGCAGTGGGCAAATTTTAACGCAATCAGGAAAGATAATAATAGAATATGGTGTCGATCTGTGTCAAGCTATGTAAAGAAGGGCTACAGCGGCGAGATAAATCAGAGCCAAGATTAGGCAGAGATTTGCTTGTGAACACAGGCCAAAGAAAGGAGCCTTGTATCGACACTGCTTTTATCTCGTTGGCCATCGAGGCCCACACATTTGTCTGCTACAATCAGCAGCCAGCGTCGCAGTTACGGCACGCAGTGGCAGGCAATTAACTGTGTGGCATTTCACACTGTCATGATAAAACGCGCAATCTGCGCCATCAAGTACATGGCTTTTCAAAGCCAGGCTTGTAAACTACCGTCACACTCCGCACTGCTGTTGATGGATGGCGTTGAAGAGCCGTGGTCAAGAACAGTTCCACTTGAGGTTTTACAATGAAGCAAGCTAACGGTTTCTGATGCTTTTGGTCTCATTACAGTCGAAAATTGTTGCACACGCAAGAAATATGTCCGACAAACAACAACCATCATTAAAAACAATAACACACTTTATTTGTAATTAAACTCATTAAAGGAGTACATATTTTCCAAAGAGCTCAGAAATGCAACAGATAAAATAAGCCAATTTAGACAAACCATGTTTATGTATATTCCTGTATTTCATTGTGCGTTTGGCACGTTGTTATTATTATGCTTTTATGCAGTGATCAAGCATTATTCCCCAAAGGACACTTCACAGTATTAATTCAGAAACACCCAGTACACATCCAATGTGGTTGTCACATGTATTTTGAATGCTATCAACAAATGCTCCTTTGGGACTTCAGGAAGGAAGGTGTGGAGAAAAATGCAAGAAAAACAGGCCTGACATTGTTGACAGGTTTTGATAACCCTCTCTTCTGTTAGATCTTATGTAAACACATGTGTGAGGTTCGACTATGCTGTTAGAGGCTTTTCAAGGCACAGTAAAGGATATTTCAGTGCGTGCGTCACAACAAAGGGATGGATTCAAAGAAAAGAAAAAAAAAACAAAAAAACAAAACGAGGCAAACACAACTATCAACAAAGTGTAAACAGTTCAAATATATATTATCAAAAACAGTTGCAAAAAACACATACAGTATAACGACTCGCGAAACAATAGAAAACCATAAATTACTGTAATGAAACTGTCACTTCTCGGACTCCCTCCATCCTCTTGCATTCCTTCCAAACTTGTAAACCAGTCTGCGTCCGTCTACTCGTTCTAGGATTTCCCTTTTGTAGTAATATCTGTAACAGAGGAGAGGCACACGGACTTTTAAATCGAACTCCCAGTGAATAGACAATAAATAAAACAGGCTTTATCTCTAAGGAGAAGTGTAATTTGCCATTTATTTTTTCATACTACACTGGTTAAAAGAAAGTCATTTAAACGGACAGCCATCATTTCAGACACGTTTTAAGTACGTTTGGTCATTATCCAGCGCTTTGTTATTAAGAACAGAGAGCTCCAATCTGTTTGGCGATACCATCGAGCTGCAAATCCTTCAGCGGCACCACAGTAAATAGAAAACGAGCTTTGTGGTCACACCGACAATACCTGCGGGCGCATTCTGTAGTTCCCAGCAGTTTGCACTACAATGAAATTAAGCTCATTAGATTAGCTCATTTGAATGTAAAGCCGTGAGTACTGCAGCAGCCAGAAAAGCGTTTTTTTTTTTTGCTTTTTTTTTCAATTCACAGAGGAGGGAAGTGAAAACAAGTTTGGAAATGAATCGATTATCAGCGAAGGAAAAAATAAAAGAAAGTGCGTGTGTGGTTTGAGGGTCGAGTTCATTGTTTTTGTTGCGTAACTTCTAATGATTACCAGTAGTTTCAAAGCAAATGTCTTGGTCATTACAGTATGTTTTTTTTTTTTGTGAGTGTGCAAGTGCATTATAGGGTGTTAAGTAAATTGGATTGGGAACAACGCAGTGCAACGTTTCTTCCTCATCATAGGAAAGTAAGTAAAATGAACAAAAGCCCCTGTGTGAATGTAGAGGATAGCGAAGGAGCAGGAAAACCCTGTCTTTCAGGATTTCTGTCCCTGCAGAAAATGTACGTGATTACATCCGAAGGCCACAATCTCTGCTAAATATACAACTGTACTTACATGAAACTCTGCTGCCTTGCCTGTCTTAGTTATCGTGTCTCAGATGAACAGTTTTGGGTGAATTGTGCAGTCATTTTTCCATCGCCATTTGCTGAAACATTTTGCTCACCGTTGTTGAAGCATGTGTGTGTGTGTGTGTGTGTTTACAGTATGCAAACATGAGGTTTTGTATTTGTATAGAGAAATGTATGACAGCTGTGCAAGTTTGTACCTCATTGCACGACTTAGTTTCTCGTAGGTCATGCTGCTGTTATTCTTCTTCTTGCCCCATAATTGTGCCACTGCCTCTGACTTTAGGAAGCGAAAAATGCCCTCTGTCCGATCCTCCCACTTGATCAGCCCCGGGTTCCGCTCCGGGTTCAGGAGAATGTCCCGGATGAACTCCCACAAGTGAGTACCTCTTGGGTCTGTGGAGGGGGGTGGGGGGGGGGGTGTTATAGGTACCGTAGGATATATGTTTTGAAACATAAAAAAAAAAAAAAAAACACGGAATCACAAGCAGGTGCATTCATCTTACTCACTGTGTTTTTTGACCTGATGAGGACGACTGTTGTATCTTTTTATGTCTGACAAACAGAAAGTGAAAGAGAAAACACAAAGTTGCCGAGCGAGTCTTCGCTCCGTGTTTTATGTTTTGTATTCTGCGAATATGTTTTGAATTTCTTACCAGGGCTCGACGGGATGGGAGAGGCAACAGATGGGAGGGGGTGGATTGAAGGTTCATTGATTTCTAGTTTAAAAGAGGGGGAAAAAAAATCCAAGTCAGAAAATCCTACGCAGTTTTTTTGTAATTTTTTTTTTTTTTTACATCTATTCATTTAATAAAGCTTTAAAGTGGAAATGCAGCAAAATCCATATTTATACCACCTCCAGACTGATAGCTGGCATCTGGGAATGGACAGGAGAAGTCTACTATAGGAGAAAAAAAAAAATAGGAGGATATTTAATTTGTAATTAAATCACATTTGTTATTCAGTTCAATTGTAAAGACTCTTACATTCTTGTTTGAGATCCAGTTGTCCTATTTCCACATGGTACTGACCTGTGCGGATGTGACATGGAAAATGTTCAGAAGTGAAATCAGGATAATGGTCATCATAATACTTCAACACTGATGAACCACTTTCTCATTGTTCCTCATATGCTACAATGTGAGACACTGTCCTGCAGATCAAGAATCTACTGCATTCCTCTATGGCAAGAAATCCAAAACTATTCCCATAACGGCAACCGCTACATTTCTTCTTATTATTATTGTTGTTTTTAATTGTTGGTGATCAAGTAAATAATAATACAACCTCACTCCTGGGAACAACAATAGCAGCACTGTGTTTGGTCTAGTTTGGTCAAACTTGAATTCCTGAAAACTGGAGGTTAAACCTGTCGTGTCTGGTCTCCTGCCATTATTGTTGTTTGGAAATGCCATGCATTACTGGCATTCGACATGTAATGTTACACAGTAATTGGTATCATTTTATACTTTTTAGTTTCCTCTACGGCGTGTTCTCACAAGCCGTGCTTCTTGCAGCTCCTTTACAGTAACGTGTTCTTTCAGTGAGAGTTAATTAAAAAACAGTGGATGAACCAATTCTCAGCTTGTGCCTTAGCTTCAGACTCCCTCTGTGCTTTGTTAGAAGACCCACTCTAGCAAGAGCAAACAACAAATCCATCATCTCCCTTGCTTAATGCAGTCCTTTGGCCCTCTACAGCACCATGCAGTGCGACCCCTGACCGCCTCTGTGATTCCTTCTAAGCAGCACTTCACCAAGACTCTTTTCCAGACCCAACTTGAATCACACAGCTTGTCTCATATTGGAACTAATCATCCTCCCCTTCGCCCCGTCTCAGACTTTTAGACGCACCGCTCCACTTGAGTTCTGAGATGCTGTGGAAGAGAATGGGTCCCACGCTGCCGGCAGCAAGAATGAAGTCCTGGTAGCTCAGGCTGCAGAGCTGATGGCCGTCCATATCAAAGTTTTGGAAGGGAATGTTGGAAGCATCGATCTGGTGCATGTCCATGACCTGCTGCAGCCATTCCCACACCTGGTACTTACTCCAGAACTGAGGCTGGGAGTCGTGAGGCCACAGGCGGCTTGTGTAACCAGACATCACCATCGGAACTAGAGACAGGCATGAATAGTTAGGGTTCGTCTGTAAAGAGATTCGTTAATCTAAAAGATGCATATTAGGAGGTAAATACAAATTCCACTAATGAAGATATTTGTCAATAAATCATCTGCCAAAACTGTTTACTAAATGAGCTGCTAGGAACTCCTAATTCTTGCCTTGTGTGTCAGAGCTCTGGGCTCACCAGGTGAGCAATACATCAGCTGCTAATTGTTGAACGATTTTCACTTTGCATTGCTGTTTCATAACCACTGAGAGAACCTGATTGTTGAATAGAGAGCAATCAGAATCCTTCAGCAGAACAAATTAGCATATTTTTCAAAGGCATTTTAGGATATTACTCAGACAATTTAATAAGCGATTTACGTGAGTGGAGGGTATGTATAAATTGTGTGTTATCGGCCTCACCATCGGGGTAGGAGTTGGCAGGGCCCCAGGTAGTGGTCAGCTGGCTGTCCAGGGTGGCGGTTGGAGTGATGCTCATATTGCAGCTGCTACACTCTGATGTACCATGGCCCAGGGGCTATGGCAGGAGAAGAGCAATTTTCTATATGGAAAGATCAATAATGAAAAAAAAAAAAAAGAAAAATCTTTATAGGTTTAGGACCTCTAATGTAGCACAAAAAAAAGACGTGAAATGTTGTAATGGTTTAAGTCTAGGATAGGATAAGGTTTCAAGCGAATGATAAACTGCATGATTGAGGTGGTTTTGAATAATGCTTAAATCTAGATATAGCTGATAAACCATCCAAGGCTATGCGACATATTCATTGTTAGTCCGTTCAAACATTCTGAATGGGTCGTCAGCGTTGATGTTTTAATGAAGGCTTATTATAAATATTACCATATGGGTTGATACGTCCATACGATGCTAGTTTTGTCATCTTATTTAGTATTCTTTTTGGATGGCTTGTAATTTTACTCAAAAGCGGAGAATAAGGAACATGGATGTTTTGTATACCCAGTTTTATTCATTTACATAAAGACAGCTGCTTATGTTACTGGCAGCGAATTCACCGCTTCATATTTGTAGTTATAACTGAAAGTTGCAGGGCTGTACATATAGAGGTAAAGAAAGGCATGTTTCAAACCTAACCGTGTATTTGCATCCCATGTAAATAAAGTTCCACTGTTTTGCTCGGCAGGACGTAGAGAAGGCCGCGCACAACAGCCGAGTCCCACGTGACGCCGATCGCTGCCAAGATCCAGTCTCTGTCTCCGAGTTACATGGAAGTGAACGTTTGCGACGTTGCGCATAAGATGGCAGAACAGACTACTTCTGAATAACCACAGTTGTAAATGTTATTGCGTTATCGTGTCATAATCAGCCTCTCAAAGATCCACATGATAAGTGACACCTGTTTCATATGCCTACAGTAAACAATGAGCAATTCTTTATGTGCGACCTACACTTCACCTGTTTATGGGAAGATCTCGGTCACAGCTTTATGGTAGGTTATAAACAAAACCACCTCACGCCAAACCCTTTAAATACTAAAGCGTGTGCTAACAAATGTGTGTCACACGAAACAGACAACAGAATGCCCTTAAAGATATCTGTCAAATCGGTTTTCTAACAACCTCGCTCAAGATCCCAGAATGACATTTCCCCTAGAGGTACGTGACACGTGCTGTAATTCTAAGGTAGCTCGAGTCCTCAGTTGACATCTGCTCAAAACTCTTACGCTGTGTGTTAACCCCCCCCCCCCTCCGTTATCCACTTCTACTAAGAAGGTATCTTATCAACAAGACAGAAAGAAGGTTCTGCCAATATAACAACCAAGTAGCAGAGCCAGAAGAAAGGAGACAAAGAAACAGTCACAGTTATGGATCAATATCCTGTTAGCCGAGTCATAGTGAAAATCATTTTCCTGCATATGCCTTTGTGCTGAGATAAAAATGCTTATCTGAAGGAGGTCAGGCAAGAATTGTTTTATCTCTTACCACTGTCGTGGCACTGTGACTTTAAAAAAAGAATTTGTCCTATCGTTTGGCTATACATTTTGATATAATTCTTTAAAATTTGCTTTTGAAACTAACCCCAAACTAAACAAATAAAAAACACAAAACCCCAAAAAACAGAAACGTAGCGGCTGACACAATACAATGACAACTGAAACAGCTGTGGAAGTGCAATTTTTTTTTTTTTTTTTACACAGTTTGCATGGTTTAAAGGGTGCAGAGAATGGTGAAGTCCTGATTCATTAGTTTTTTTTTGGGTTTAAGTTTAGATGCAGTTCAGTATGGCAGGAACTCCCTTGAGATACAGTGTAAGATAGGCGGAGATCTAAACACGCTCTTTACACTTTCTAAGGAAAAAAAAAACAACCCTTTTTGACCTGCACACAGACCTAAAAAAAAAAAAACCCAGTTAACAGGCAAAGTATGCATGTTAAATTAAACAAGGAAAACATGCCAGTGTAAATTTGAGCAATATAACACACTGACTTTATTTGTCTAACCCGACACTGGACAACCTTTTTCAAAAGCGACGCTGCTTGCCCAGCACCATACATCAGCCTACCAGAGCAGTAGAATGACGTCCAACCAGGCCTGTAATGTGTCTCGGGTAGATCCACTCTCAGCTCTCCTTAATAGAGATCAGAGCGTTTCCTGCAGATTCCAGTACTGTAGTGAACTGCAGGTTCTTACAGTGAGTCGAGTTCTTTCGCTTCCCAAATCTTTGAATTAACAGATGAAAGCATGTAGACACACTAGGTGCTGTCTCACTACAATAGGTGTTTTATTCTCCTAACTTCCTTATCCCGCTCCAATTGGCTACCTATCCAGGCTCATGCCAGGTAGGTATTTGCATAACGCACACCCACGCACCAACAAACCACCCTCCCTCCCTCCCCCACACACGCAAACATAAAACATATCCACACCGCACACATGACATAACTTTTGTATTCCTCACTGGCTCTGCTCTGGCTCCGTTCCTTCTTAGATCTCAAACACAACCACTCAAGCAGGAATAGCATACACACAAGAAGACACGTGTACACAGGCAGGGATCCAAACGCTCTCAAAACCCACAGAGGGAACGGTGAATTGCTTAAAGTCATTGTTCATATAGTTGCTTAAAATAGTGTTTAACCTTTAGAGGAAGTTTCCCTTGTGTTATTATGTAGCACAACATTTGTTTTCCTTATTTCATAATGATGAACGAGGTGCTGACAGTTTAGGTAAGAGGGCCTGAGAGAATTTCTTCCTTTTCCTTTTTGAAAGTCGCTGGAATTGTACGGTTTAAAAAAAAAAACACAAAAAAAAAAAACAAAAAAACATTAGTCACTGTGTACCTGAAAAGACTACAAGAAAATGCATTCATTGGGGTTATACATTTACAAATGTTACACATTTACACTTGTCTGCGCAAATTCCACTGTGTCCCTGCTCTAACACAGTGGCCCTCTTTGAGCTTAAATTTGCAAATGAAATTTACACTTTGCTCCGTCTGAGCGATGATCATTTAGGACTAGCTTGTTTTAGTCTCACCCGGGGTCACGGATGACCTCAACGCATCACGATGAAACTTTAATCAACTCTGAAAATAGCCTCCGCTGACACGCAGGTGTCTTAGTGCAGGCAGATGACACTTGGCTTTGCTTTGCTATGCGTTTGACTTCAATGCATGGATTTCCTGCGGCAGTGGTACTGAGTGTTTCCCTCTGTGGTTCATAACAGTAATACTGCAAATGACATTTTGAGTTAAGATAGTGAACACGCGAATACATACAATCATGTTTCTATTCAAATCTTGCATTGTACGACGGAAGGTTGTACTAATAAAGAAAGACATTAACTTTTGTTGTTGTTGACATTGTTTGGCTTCATAATCCTGAAGACATTTTTGTCATATTTGGCTTTGTTTCTTTTTTTCTTTTTTCTTTTTGCATTATTCACATCAATCAAATACAGAACATGCATTCTCAAATCATGGACAGATTAAACAAACATGCAAGATTGGATGTTTGAAAAAAGCACTTTTACTGAACTGTGTCGCCCTTTAAATCTGCTGTTGCCCTATACTGACAGTGATCAGAGGGAGTTCAAGCATTCTATTTTTGCTTGACGCCAATTAGGGTTTGGGCAAAATGTAACATCTTTGATCTGAGATCTAAATGTGATCTGTTGCATTGTACCACTACAATACCTCTTGGGACCAGAGGCGCTAACAGTATCATGTTTATAATTGAAGCGACTTTGAGCAGGGTTGAACTGTATAATAGGCTGAAGCAAGGAGAAGTCTGAGCAAAAGTATGTCAGGTCTCTTTTCAGAGCTTCTTCCGCAGAATTGTGAGGCAACCAGGTGATGAACTGAACAAGTTTACTGAACAAGCGAACTTATTTCATTTGTTGTCATAAAAGGGAGATCCGTGTAATCATGTGTAACTAATTCTCTAAGTCTTCATATTTAATCATCTCAGGAAAACTAGCAGAAACACGAGTTGCTGTGTTAAACAGCATATTTTATTATCCCAAAAGGCTGACATTAATGGCCTTTTCATCTTCCCATTGATCCCTGTGAGTAACATACTGGCTTCTGTGCTCCCCTCAAGCTCACTTTGGGAACTCTCTCTCTCTTTCAGACAGTGTGTGACTTGGACTCCTGCCCACAGCTCAGCCTCCGAGGTAATGAGGGAATTCAGTGTTAGCATGATTATCTCTGAGAGTTCCCCTCATCTCTCCATGCGCACTGCATCGCTACAGTCCTAATGTTAAAACCCACCTCTCCCGATCTCCCTGCAACGCTGTGACACCTGTACGGGTTTGGGGACAGGTCGCCCGTAGCCCTCCCAGCCTCTCTGCTGCCTATTTGTAACACAGGTGCATTTTCTGGATTTTTTTTTTTTTTTTTTGCAGCAGTTCCTCATCCTTTCTTTAAAGGGTAAAATGCCTCCCGGGTGTAATTTGGGAACTAAGCCGAGTTTGGTGGTGTCCCACTGTGAATCTCTGACCAGATTTTTATTGCAGTAAGATTAATACGCCCATTAGCAGTGAATTGAAGTCATACACTTCTCATCATGGCCAGGGGGTTGGCCTGGTTATCATCTTCTCTTTTTTTTTTTTTTTTTTTTTTTTTGTTGTTTTTATGTGCCACTTTTTTTTTATTTTTTACTTTTTAACTTTTTTTTTTTTTTTTGCCATGTCACAAGGAGAGCCTAGTATTTGGCATCTCATTTCATGGATCTTCGTTCTGCTTTTTCAGGGTGGATGTGGGTCGACATATGCAGAAGTCCACTGAGGGAATAGCAAAAGGGAGAGACAGAGTGGGAAAGATCAAAGTCTGTCATTTCAACTCCACTCTGTGTGAGTCAGCCTACCGACATCATGAGAGGCAGTGAAGACATCCTCCCAGACACGAGAAAATGTCATCAAAATGCTGGCATATAGATAGTGTCATCTATTTTTAAATAGAGAGTCAAGTAGAGGCTTATGTCACCCTCCAATAATAGTTTGCCACTGATCCATTTATAAAGAGGCTTATAACTTGCTTAGTTGTACTGTGAAATATTAATGCTTTATTTGAGGATGCGGTCAAAAGTTTCCCTTTGACAGGAAAGGCTGTCAAATCTGTCAGTCAGAAGAAGCAGACAAGACAGGAGGAGGGTACAGTTTGCATGCTCTAATGAACAGGAACTTATTAGCTGGAGTATGTCTATTACTGTCCCACTTGCCTCCCCTCTTTCATTAGCTGCTTATCACACCCGTTAGTGTCATCTTTAATACTTCACATTTTGATTAGCATATGATCCACGGGGGGGGGGGGGGGACGGAAAAATAATTTTATTAGTGTCAATTACGGCTACAGATGACAATTTCTCTGCCTAAACTGTAATTTTATGTTTCCTCCCCCATCAAAGAACAATGGTTGTGTAATTACACTAATGACAAGTGCAGCGGAAAAAAACTGAATCATTCAAAGTCCTCTGTCTTACATGTCCTTTTGGAATCTATCATGTCTGTTTGTCACTGTATATATATATATATATATATATATGTATTGCTTTGTGAGGAGAATACAGATTCCGCGTCTCTTACAAGTGTTATGTTCAGGTGCAAGAAAGCTACATGACACGAATGATGCTCAAATGCCTGTTCACCTGCACAGAGTGTAGATCTCTTCTCAGCCCATAGGTGACACTGTTGTCTCATAATACTACAAAGGGTCTCAGAAAGCAAGGTTATGTGAAGAGTGAACAACACAAATGTGATATGAGAATGTGTAGGCGATGAAACACGCTTCTTGACAGTTATTGACGAAGGATCCTGCTAGTCATATGGGATACAGTAACCTACATACATTATCAGGTCTTACTCAAAGGAATTAGAAGGATACGTGAGAGGGAAAGGGAGACAAGAGAAGCAAAATAGGGACAGAATTAGCTCCAGGGAGCGCGGAGCTATATGTAACATTGGTCTGCAACGGCTAATGGAAGCCTCTTGTGTTTCAGTTCATCTTTTGGACGAACACAAAAACACTGATAACTACTTCTCTAAGCCCCTTAGAGCAGGTACATTAATGACACAAAGGAACTGCACAGTGAACGTATTATAAGCACATTAAGTGGAAGCATAAGTACAGCGAGCGCATCCTTTGGTTGAAAACGTGTACATGTGTCGTTTGAACGAGCTGCTCGTTGTTTGTGACGTTGAAGTGACAGGACGGAGGAAGGCCAGTCTGGTGATGTCGTTATGTTACAAACACACAACGCCACGCACAGCCTGGTATATGGCATTGTATGTTCGTAACGTTCGTATTTTAATCCTTACCGCGCTCTGTCCTTAACCCTAAATTCCCTAACCACAACAGCGTACTTGTCATTAAAAGGATGGTGACGACCGGAGCTCTCGTCTCCCATAACCAGACCAGCCAGTGCCTTGAACCCATGTCATTTTTTTGGATCAGGGGAAAATAAACCAAACTTGTTTCAGAACCTTCACACGTGGAGAGGTGAGCCCTGGCGTTATTGTTTTTCTTTGTTCGCCTTTCGGGCTAATTCCTTGCAAAAGAAAACACCGCAGACGACCAAGCAGTCCTGCCTTATTGTAAATCTTCATAACGTTTGTCAATTTCAGTGTGTAGCTGCTTGCTCAGGGGTTATTGTTGTTTCACGTAGCAAGGGTAAAATGATAACATGCCGTTAGTGGTAGCGGGGAGAATGCTCACAGAAATAGTTGGCCAATTGCTAAATTATTCCAACAGGATATACTTCCTGCGAATCAGACCAGTAGCCCTCTTTCCTTATGTTTAAGTTATGTTTGCGCCTATACCTAACCAAACCTTAACCAAGCATTGCCACAGCCTAAATGCAAGTGTCTTTGTACATTTTAATATAATCTCTGGTATTTTGTGTAACTTCTCTTATGAGAAAGATGTAGATGAACGACGAATGTGGCTGTTTAGATAGGAGGACTTGTTAAAAGATAAAATTAGTAATACTGAAAGCTGCCAGAGCTCTGAATATTTCCAACTGAATATTTTTATTTTAACGATGCTCCAAAAGGCTGTGTCTTCTTTCACTGTCTTGGAAGTTTGGCCTCGAAATTACTCTGGAGACTCACACTAGTGACATATTCAATAGCAGAGGGCACTGTTTGCAGCACAAAGCTCGAGAAAAAAAAATACGATATTCACCATTAGCACCTAACAGCAGACACAAAACTAATTGACTAAATGATGAATATAGTGGGAAATTTTGAAAACCCCTTTTATGTATTCAAAGGTTCAGCAAGAGCTTGGAGGCAGAAATTACAAAGACAGTGTGACAGAGAGAAAATACTGCTACTTGCTTAGTAATTATTTAAGGTAAACAAAGGGGATGAAGGCTACATGCGCTTATTCTTAATTAGAATGCTACTGTTTGGTCAGAAACTGAAAAAAAAGAGCCCCTAAGCATTAGAATCATTAGCAATTTGAAAACTATGCCAACTTGACATAATAATTTAATTTGAATAACTGACTTAGTTATTCTAATCTTACACTATTTATATTTAGTGTCATTTTCATTGTATCTTTGATAACCTCGTGTAGAAATAATACAAATTGAAACTTACTTCATAATTGTCAGTATTTTGGCATTGGTTATAGTACACCCGGTTGATGTATGGAAGTGATGAGAGGCGAGACACGAAAGCAAAGGAAATAAGAAACACATTTAGGAATGAATTGCAGGCGGTACATGTATTTGTGTATCTGAGAATTCCTCTCATTAGTCAGATGAATAGACACTTCGTAGGAACAAATGGTCGCTAAGCAGGATCTGCATTCTAAAATGCGTGAGAGACGCGTTCTTCCAAAACGACAACAGAATATAAGTAGAGCTGACTTGTGTACATGAGCTGTGTGATTTTGTAATTAGTCTAGTGGTTGCCATGGAAACGTACACTACGCATCTCATCCCCGTCCATTTCATAGGAAATACTACACCGACCCGACACGCGTTACTTTCCAGATCTGAATGAAATGTGGTTTGTGGTTACATTTGAAAAAAAAAAACAAAAAAAAAACCTCTCTCTCTATAGATATGTTTACTTATACCGGCTCTAAAGGTTCAGACGTCAGCTGACCATCCTTGTAAGCAGGGGGCTTACAGTCAAGTCTCAGTAAATTAGCTGTAGTGCCTTCAAAGCTGTCGACCTTTTTCTAAAATTACCAGCTGGGGGGGGGGGGGGGGGGGGGGGGGGGGGGGGGGGGGGGGGGGGGGGGGGGGGGGG
>JAPQRN010000022.1:6983904-7005117 GCA_037367275.1 Coranthus polyacanthus
TGGGATCGGCTCCAGCCCCCCCGCGACCCTCCAGAGGATTAAGCGGTTACAGATAATGAATGAATGAATGAATGAATTTAATTTCAGTATATACTATATTCCTTCTCTTAGTTCAATTAGTCCAACTACTCTTTATGATGTGAAATTCAGAATAACAGCAGAGAAGATTAATGTTAATATTTGATGGTATTACCTTTAAATTGTGTAAGTTGAATTAAATACCTTACCTTCCACAAGCTTCGCACAACACTGCAGGAATGTTACCCATTCCTCTTGCCAATATTTGCACAACTGAGTCAAGTTTGTGGGCCTTGTGATTAAAGTCAGGGTTCTGTGATGGCCAAAATGTTCACTTTGCTGGCCTTAAGCCACGTTGTTGCCATTTTGGTTGAATCATTATGGCCAGACAGTTCTATTTGTGTCTCATCTGACCAGAGAACATTCCTCCCGAAGGTAAGATCTTTGTCACAGTGCTCATTCACAAACATTAGTCTTACTTTTTTCTTTACTGTTTTGGGGTAGCGACTTCCTCACTGAGGAACATTCTCTTTACTGAAGGAGAAACATTTGTACCGGTTATCTCCCACATCGTTATCAGCTTATGACGTCCTGGGATGCCTTCACACCAAAAAACGTTCATGTCTGTGAGTCAGTACATGTCGCCCTCTGAACAGTTCGATGGCTGTGTGGTCCTGTGGCGTTTATACTATTGCTATTGTTTGTACAGATGAATATGGTACCTTCAGAAATTCCTCCCAAGCAGAGACCAAACTTGTGAACGTCTAGAATGTTGTTCTAGACTTTAGATTGTCAAATGATGACAAGCAAAAGGACAGGATGTGAAGGAAGGCTCTAAAATACATCCATGTGTAAGTCATCAACTTCATCATTCTGAAACTTTACAACATCAAAATAAAGCAGTCGGGCTAACTAACATAGTAAACAAATGTAAATGTATACGGACATGAAACGCATCTGAGAGGGTGAAGAGAAAAAGATTCAAGTCACTGGATGTTTTTGGAACATGTTTACTAAGCTAGTTGGACCAGAATCTATTCACTCAGTTGATATCGAGTTTCATAAAAGTTGAAGGAATCCGTTTTGCTGGTCACACACACAGTGGGCCTCACGCAGGAACCATTTGTTCTAATACATTTGTTCTTAAATGTCGCATACAAGTGATTTAGGAGAACTTGCTGCATTCGCCATTTTAAGAGATAAGATAAGATGCTTTTGTAAAACTACAAAAAAGACACACAATGACAAACAGATGTGCATCTTGTCTGCCTTTGTTGGACGTTTCTGTGCTGTGTATCTTGCATTGATTTCAGACTGCATTAATTGAGTAAAAGTATTGAAAATATACTGTTACTCATTTCATTCAAAAAAAGTATTATTGCTATTTTTTTTGTGTTTGAACACGTTCATGCATGTCGGTTTGGCTCTAAGGAAAAAAAAAAATGTTAATAAAAGGTTAGTTTGTTTGGAAAAGTGTAATAATATAATATATGAAATCATGTATGTTAAGTAAGTTATGGTAAACTTTATGATGAAAGTCACTAGTTATAGGGCAATGAAGCACAGCCTCAAACATGGTGTCTATATATTACGTAGTTCAGAAGCTCAGCATTGTGGGCCACTGTTTGTACACTGACCTGAAAACGTGCAATTATTTCTCCTGTTTTATCTCCCTGCCTAATAGAAAGCAATTATCTTGAACTGTGTTAGGAATCTGGAAATAACAACTATTAATTTGAATCATTACAAAATGTATATAATTAGCAGTTAGAGGAAAGGTAACTGGGACCTTCTCATTATCTCTTTATATGTGTTTTCTGTACTCATTGTGATAATCATTAGGCGACGAGCTAAGGCCATTGAATTCCATTACTGTGGCTCCTCTGACTGTACAAATACACTCGTCTTATCTGTTTGCCGCGGAGATGTTTCTATCAAAAGCACCAATCGGGGAGTTTTGCCCTGCAGAAATCAAATAAGATATGTGTGCTTAGTAGCATCTCTGCAGATTAGGCGCCTGAATAAAGCGAGTACTATGAAGAAGATAGAACAGGTGTGAGATAAATGGCACCCTTGAGGAACCTCCCCTGCAGGCCTTGACGACTATCACACACACATTCACACAAATGCATGCATAAACCCTCCTCTACACACACACACACACTCTACACATTGTACAATATCATGACAAAAGCGCCCACGTGTACCCCCAGACACATAGCACAAACTCGCTCACAGCAAGAAAAAATAACTTCACGGCCGCAAATCATACTAGCCAAGATTTTAGTGGTAGCTGATGTGGGAGAAGGTAGCAGGAGAGCAAAACAGCCTTCACTAAAAATTTGCATTCGAAGCTTTATGACCTTGACAGTGACATTGCTGCTTCACCTCCCTCGATTCCATCCAAGCACCCACAAGTGTACGGCATAGTAAAATCTCAATCCATCAAACCATATACAACAGACTTCTTGTAAACCACTCCAAGGGTACATTTATATGAAACATTAAACACAGCTTGGCTAGCTTTTGGTCTCTATTTACCTGCACTTCAATGTGACCCCAATTACTTTAGGTAAACTGCTGATTCAAACAACAGACTTGTAACAGACTATTAACAGGACTGGTAACGAGCTCGACAGAGCCGGGAAAAGAATAAACGTTTATGCCTGAAATGATCGTATGATGTAACAGCTGTATGATGTAACATGATTAAATTATGTCTTATGTCTGTTGGACTTGTCTCGGTAATGATGATCACTGAATGCTTGAGCAGTTAATTTGAATAAATTCAAATGTTGCGAAGCTTGTTTCATGCCTGCTACATGTAACAGTCATCTGAGATTAACACAGACTGGTCATTATTTTTATCCTGTTGCTATGACGGTTTAAGTTGTGACCATGTTATAATCAATTATTAAGCCAGCGCGTGTGTGTCTTATAGATATCTGACAGCTAGTTTCTCCTGCAGCTAAACCATGTTAGGGCAAATTTAGGGTTGAAGTGGCAGCTTTGCAATGACATATTTAGAAAAGAGGATTATGTAAAAGGGTCACACTCAAGAGTGATTTATTACCTTTTGTCTCCTCCTCATTGTGGCACTGAAGAGTGTGTGATGTATTGCATTTTATTCTCACAGAGAATTCCATTGTCTTCTAATGTGGATGATTCTGCATGGGTCGTACTGGATGGCTCAAGTGCTGTCAAGCTGTCCTTTATTTCACACATCACCAGTCTCTACGCCTTCAGTATTATAGGCATGATGTGAATGCTTTTTGGATGGTTGATATATTATAATGCTCACAGATAAAGGTACAGGGCACAACTGGCTGCACATGAAATATGATTTACCTATTATGATATCAAGAAGGGAGAATGGTATGTCATTTTAGATCCCACGTCCTATCTACGTGTTTTGGAAAAATGCAGCTGTGTCAGTTTTTATAGGTAATGTGCATTAAGCTAAGATAACTGATTATTTGTAGTGCTATCTGGGGGAATACAATGGATGAATCAAATTGTACCGAAAATTTCAGAGTTTATTTGAGGCCACGATGTTACTCATTATGTGAATATAGAAGTTAACTTTCTGAGTGCGCGTTTTTTTTCCTGATATGTACATGACCTTTAAGAAGAAAAAGTCAACATCTGTGTGAAAACAACTTGTGATTCCCCTGATGTCAGGATGTAACCTCACTTTGAGGACCTCTGCTCTTTTTATCACCTTGTTTTTCCTGATGTAAAAACACAACATTATTTGCCATCGCTTTTATTGCACCCTTTCCTCGCCTCTCTCTGTGGTCCATCTTTTTTGCCCCTTCTTTATCACTCCCTTTGCAGACACCTAAAGCCATCTTCCTCCACCAGGTTTTTTTCAAGCAACCACCTGCCTTTGACCGGCAAAGCTGCTACTCAGATTCCATCTAATGTCAGGAATATAGTCTCCTATTTCCCAAATCACTAGTGCAACACCTCTGCATGGCAACAACACACCATTAGTGGTCTCAAGCCAACATGTGCACTTTCACAAGGCTGGCAAGACACTCCACGGGGAATTATCTACTCTCAAAACATGTGTGTGTGCATGTGTGTGTGTGTTTTGCTTTTTTTTTCATTCCCTTTAAATCCCTTGAGAAAAAGCACTCACTCTATAAGAACACAACACTGAGGGCTGGTCACACCTCATTAATCAACCAGAAATCCTTGTTTTTTGCTGCCATACACCTGTATCCTTTGTAACAACCTCCACAAATCTATCAACACATAAGGAAGACACAAGGACTGGTCTGTCTGGTGAGTGTGTACACTCAAAAACTCACGCGTGTGTAGCAGTAAGCTGAGACAAGCTTGATTTAACCACAGCTTCCTTGTCTCTGTCCTTCCCCTTGTTCTCCTCGTGAGTACTGTCCAGGTCAACCCAGATTTATAATTGGGTCCAGGGTGGCGCTGGGAACACAGATAATGGGACACCCCCATCACACACACACACACACACACACGCACAGCCCCACCTTCACCTATTCGCATCCGTTCTGTCTTTTCAAGGCTAAACCTCTCCAACCTTTGTGTGCATACGTCCCTTGAACCTATTAATGAGAAAAGCTAATGTCCCATTATGTTCACAAGAACAAACGCCTTTTAACCATAACACATAATAAAATGAACTCTGACCATGCTGTGGCTAATAGCTCAGTTCAAGGCTGATGTTGGGCTTAACAGTCATGCAACTGTCATAGGTGTGGGTCCCTCTGTAGCAGCTGCAATAGTCACCTACTGTCGATACTGCACCACATGGCAGTAAACAACAGGAGCTGTCTGAAGAAGAAAATGAAAGCATGTGAAAGCGAGTGTGACTATTCACCTTCAGGTGAGGTGGCACTTCATGTAACACAGTGTGGGAGTGTGTGTGCTTCTCTACGTGTTCCTTTTTGTGTGTTATGTGACTGAATTATTAATACTTGACAAATGACAGCCATTTTGAATGGGACCCTCCGCTCGACATCGATTAAATATAAACAATGCACATGCGTGAGCAAATGTCTTTCTATTCAGCTGTTGAAGCTGCGGGCCACTTTTAGCTTGGGAAAGGGAGGCAGAGATTGTGGTTGATGGCAAAGGAGAAATTTATAGTGCAAGACAGTCACTTGGTATGCAGGGAAGGGAGAGGCAAGACTCTTTTCATATAATTGTTCCATCATCATCATCTTCTCAGTGATATGCTTTTGTTTTTTTTGGTTTTTTTTGGCTCAGTGTGCTTCTATGTGTAAGGAGAGCATGAATGTCACAGATGGGGGGAAGAGGGAAGGAAAATGGAATAAAAAGTAAAGACAGCATATGTTGTATTTATAAAACAGAAAGAGACAGGAATAGAAATAAAGAGAGTCAAAATGGAATAAAGAGTATATGACAGCGCCTTGTGTGTGTGTCTGCTTGTGTCCATGTGTTCACCTGTCCACGTTCACCTAGGAGGGAGAAAGCTCAGAATGAGATCAAAGGCAAACAACTTTATTGGCGGTCTCCATAATTCAGCAGCTATACCAGGGGTCATAGTCTTTCCTTTGAGGTTGAGTTGCAGAGATGAATCTTTAATGCACTCCTGCCTGGGAATAATGGATGGCACGGGCCAGCTACTACCCAGTCCTGCTGCAGGAGCTTGGAGCAGGAGAAGAAATGAATGAGGGTGGGTGGGGGGAGTATATGGAGGACATGTATGGGCTGCGGACATAAGAGTTGAACGAACAAAGCAAGGATATGTGCAGAAGAGAGTGTAAGAGTGAGCACTGGTGTTTATTTTATAACATAGATCAGTTCTTTCTTTCTGCTTGCAAAATTGTGCGTGTCTTGGTTGTCTGTATGCCTATTACTTGTGTGTCATAATATTTATATACATAAAACACACACACACACACATATATACAGTATATATATATATATATATATATATGTGTGTGTGTATGTATATATACAGTGAATCTGAATCTGAATATATGAACTGTATGCATGTGCAAGCATGCATCGCATGGTATATCATAATGCTTTTCTGTATATGAGGTGCATTTCCCCGGATGACTCTTTTCACAGCTGCATAGCTCCGAGGTGCCCTTAGGGTAGAGGAATGATTGAGCTCCACCACCCTTCCCACTGTGACCCACTAAGCCTCTTTGCCCCTTGTGGTCCCCTGATAGTCCCACCCCTGTCCACCTGCTATTCCTGCACCTGGACTGGAACAGCAGACTTACTTGCACGATCTGTCCACCTGGAGGACATAAAATCTTCAAGGCCTCCTAGGAGAGAATGAATAAAGCTGCAGCACAGCAGGTAATGAAAAACCATGGGTTTTGTGGCTCGACACAGCAGATAATACCAAAAATCAGGCTGGTGAGTTAATATTACTGATAGTCTTCAGACAAAGCTGTGCTCTATGGCTTCCTCTTTGTCAGTGATCCCTGGTATCATGTTGTTTTATGACAGGCACAAGGCAGGTTTATACTGGATACTACCTCACTTTTCAGATAAATCTGACGGCAACACAAATGCTGTCATTGTTACTGCATAAGTACAAGAAGGACTCAAACATAAGACTTCTACCTTGGAAATAAGGGAAGTTTATGTTTATGTTTGGTTACCCTCGTGTTATCTTTCTTTTAAGCTTACCCATAAACAGGCTATCTCTAAGTTTAAGTACCCCTGTTTATATCCCTGACGGCTCTGATGAGCTTTAGTCCTTCTGATGTTTAGAGTGCTGTCAGAGTGGTGTCACGCACTGCACTAACATGCTAACGTACTGCATAGCTGTGCCTGAGGGGACGGAGGAGAAACTATCAGAGTTGAAAAGCAGAGTTTGTATTTTCCTCAGTGAACTAGTTTGTAGGTATATTGCATTAAATCATATCCGCACAGTGCAGTGTATTTACTAAAAGTAATGTATTAAAAGGGGAATGTTATATTATTAGAGAGAGAGAGAGAGAGAGAGAGAGAGAGAGAGAGAGAGAGAGAGAGAGAGAGTCACAGTGTTGTGAAACTGGGTCATCCGCAGCCGGAATGTGGAGCCGGCTCGTCTGAGCCGAAATGAGGTATAAAATACAAACAAATGAGCTTGCGGTGCAATAAACCGAGCATCACACATTGCCCCAGCCCTTTTCCTCTCTTATAAACACACACACACACTTCACATTTCAGCTTGTGCAAGATTACATCTCAGCATCTTAGTCAATCAAAACCTCCCCTTCCCTCCCTCAACTCGATCTTTAACCCAACATAGGGAGAGGGTGGAGGTGAGGGGGTGGACGTTTTAGTGGGGATTGGGGGCGGAGTAACAGGTTTTGGGGAGGAAACAGAAAAGGAGGAAGAGAAAACAATCATCTATAAGGTGACAAGGGAGAGAGACAGTGAGAGAGAGAGAGAGAGAGAGAGACCCTTACCCCTTTCTGTAGCTTAAAATACATCCATGTTCAGTGGTTTTGAAGGCAGGCAGCGGCACAGCAGCAGAATGCTTAGAATGGCGGAGGAGAGTTCATTATGGAATGACATTGACTCAGGCTGATTTGCTGAGACGAATCAGATTGCAAAATGAGACATATGCATTTTTTTCCCCCCTCTACTCCTATTCCCTGGCGTGCAATGAAATATTAACTCGTCCTGTATGGCAGCCCCTTAAATTGCATGCGCTGCTCACACAAAGGGCCTAGCAAATGTGCCATTACCTCGTTTTAATCTGAACCATTTTCTCGGCTGCCTGCCTGGTCTCGCCTACCTGGAGGACAGATTGTTGATCTGAGGGATCGAAATAGGGAACAGAGAGACAATCCTATTTGAGAGTCTTAAATTCCACTCTCACATCAATTTAAAGATATCTAACAACTGATCAAGATTATGTCTCTTAAAAAAAGAGGCATCAATGAACAAGCAGTGATATGAACACTCTGAAAAGCTTGTTCCAATGTTGATGATTAAGCTGTGATTGCCGATCTGAGAGCATCTATGTATATCAAAGAAATGTCTTTTCTTTAGATGTCATCCATAGTGAGCTTGGCAGCACAATACTAAAAACACGCATAATGTAATTGATATGGAAATACTCAAGGATTGTAGGTAAAAACACTAAGTAAAAACCACCTGGCCCATTGCAGTTCTTAAAATCCAATATTACTAAAAAAAATCTAAAACGCAGTCCAACAAATAGCCTGGAATACTGCATATATCGTCTCGCTATCTTAAATTTAACTGAAACATAAAGAGCACAGGACAAGGTAATGTCGTCAATTGTGCTGTAATTTTTGTAATGTTTCTGTCATTTTCTTGGAAGTCTTTCTACTTTTCCCACTTGTTGCCGCGTGGATTGAAGCTTGGATTTTTCACTTTGAACCATATTCAAGTCACATGGATGTTTCTTTGCTTTACTTTCCGTGGTCGTCACCAAACAGTGGTGACCACTGAAAAGTGTTAACATACATTAAGGCCACATCAGTGGAGAAACGATGGCTGCGTTTACAGGATGTCAACATCAAAGAATACAGAGAGCTTAATTCCTTACTTCTGTCCTTCAGTCAAAGGACTAATAATTCTGCTGTCTTGGATTAAATCTCAACGCCCTGAAGAAGTGAAAGGAATTACTGATGGCAAATTTGATATTTTTTCGGCAAGGTCAAGTTTAGTACACATGCTGTTTCCATAATGGATTCAAACAAGCCAGATAATGTCTTAGCAGTATAACTTTATTGTATTTTTATTATCTCAACTACTGTGCTACCACCACACCTCTGGTTCCCCTCCTAATGCTTCTCTCAGGGATTTTGTTGGGGCCTAATTAGCCATGTTGATGGATTGTATAGACTGTGTGCTATGCTCTTTACGCAGGGTGGTGGGCTGTGAGAGTCTCTAGGGTCTATGTTAACGCAGTAGTTCCCTTTCGGAGAGTGCTAGCCATTAGCAGGCCTCTCACCCAGCCAACACAGGGGATTATGGGAATAAAGGAATGAGACTGCATGACCTTGGCCTCTCACAGCCACTCCAGCCTCAGCGCATCACAGTGGGATTGTGTGTTTGTCTGCAGCTCTGTGTGTTGTGTGTCTGCTGTGTTCAGTGTGTGTGTGTGTGTGTGTGCAAGCAAGTGTTTATGATGGGAATGCATGTGCTGTTCTCTGATCTGTAAAGAAAAAATAGAGAGCGACGAGTTCACACATAAACACTTTCTTCAAGGGCAGCCCTTACAGCACAGACCACCTATTCTCTGAGACCCGTGTGCTCTCTTCGGCAACAAGTCAAACAAAAGAACAACTGAGATCTGAAAATTATATGAAAGCTCACCTCACTGCACACTGAGACACTGACATTCTCCCCAGGATGAGCTGAAATTTCAAGGGAGACAATGGCGAATGGGGAATAGCACCTCAGAGTACTCGGCAGGAAGGCGTATTCTATCTTTTGGTCTGTCTCTATCAACCTATCAATTAACATCAAAAAGATCCCATAGAAGTTGACAGCCCCGCAGGAGCTTCATAGCATGCCTTCAAAGACATGCTGTAGTGTTACCTTGAGAAAACACTCTGACAATGAAAACAGGCAAGAAGGGTGAAATGAATGAGCTTTTTCTCTTGACGTATTTTACCTGCTGCTGAATAATGTGACTTAGCAGCAGATGATTTCTGTCACAACTGATCAGTTGTGCTGAGCCCTGATGCTCTACTGCCAGCAACTCTATTTAAGGCAAATGTCATACATCCATCACCCACAGGGATGGACTGCTTATGAGTACAACATTTACAAAGTATTTAAATCTTTTGCTTTGCAGTTGCCTTTGTCGTCCCCCCCTCCATCTTATTCTTCCGTGGTATTTTTAACACAATGCATGTGTCATGTGCACAGACACGAAAATATGTAGTTGTCTGGTTCAGATGGTGGTTGCACTGATAACCAGTAGAGGGAAACAAAGCGCTGTCATTTCCCAAAGTACAGGTGCCGTCATGGTGGCCCTCATCTGCTGCTGACATGTACGCAACAACTACCTTCAAAGTCCCTTATCATCCCTGACCCACAGAGGTATATTTTAGAAACTTGTTAAATAATTCAAGCAAATGAAATACATCCAATACACAGTGCCTTTAGGATAAAATAAAATTAATACAAATCAATTTGAAGGTTTGGTACAGGAAACCGTGCTCTATGTAAGGGTTAAAAGTTGTTGCCAGGTAAAATGATTCAGTTGAAAGGATTATGCTGATGGTCATATTAAAACTATAGATTATACGGAGGGATGAGGCTACACTCCACATCATTCACTGCTGCGCACTAAGCATTATAGAGGTACAGATGATCACTCTCCACTCCAAAAGCTTATTCTGCAATGCATTTAAAATGAATCGGAGGAGAATGTGTGAGATGGAGAGACCCATTCATTATAGTTATCTGCACAATACTAGAAAAGATTTTTCCATCAATCTTATCATTTTCCCCACAGTTTCTTTTTCTTTTTCTTATTCACTGCTGAACATACTTTGCAAGTTACCTGAAAGGGAACATGTTATGAAGAAGAGTCGTGACCTTTGACCTTGTGATTTGGGCCAAAAAAAAAAAAAAAAAAAATCTCGGTTAATATCGCCAACTTTAAATAGTGCACATTATCAGAATACATTATTCATACAATCAACTTGCTAATCATCTTTTACACAACATCAACTAGGGAATGGCTATTTTTACTTTGCTCATTTTGATGCCTTGTTTTCATTCACTTCCAGCTGAGCAGAGAGTGACAATAATAGCAATTAGGTTGATGCACAGAACATTAGGGGAGAGAGCAAAGTAAAAGCAACATACAGTGCAGCAACAACAACCACACACAGCGTCAAATAGTGAATATTTTAACCTAGATTTAACCAAGACGTTCGACAGAAGGAAGGATAAAAGGAAGTGGCTGTTAAAGGACTATGGATTGTAGATATGTGGATGCACACGGTCTCGTTCACGTGATCCTCATCCGGCTGAAAAGGAATAATTAAAAGAACAATACAATGTAAACCGGAATTTGAAAGAACTTCACAGTAGTTTGTACCTTAAGCCCCAAAAAAGAGTAGTGAGGAGTTGAGAGGTGAACTAATATTTTACGACAGGTGTCAATGTCCATCATATCACTGATATGCATGCTGCCGCTGTGAGCCAACATGTCAGGCCTAGGCTTCCACAGCTACAGCTGACCAATCAGTCTTTGTTGACAGGTTAAAATGGCTTTTTCAGCAAGAATGACAGTGTGGCTCGGTTACAAAGATATACTGTTAAGACTTGGAACGGTCTTCTGATAATGACAGCATCAAAGTTGTGTTCGTTGTCTTAAGATTTAAGACAGCTTTGCCATGATCAAGGTGAATCTGAGTGGACTATGTTCACAGCAAAAACTACACAAGCATTCACATCATATAGTCTTCACACTTGACAAGACAAGGATCGTGATGAAACATTGGAAAGAAACAGTGTGCTTGTTGGCAAAGTATGAGGAGTCAGGTTTTTAGTACTACCGCAAACTCTTTCTTAGCCGTGATTGTCTTTTATCAGTGAATTATTTCTTCCTTCTATTTGTTTCTCCGTGGTTAGTGCCAGGAGGTGAAATACTCATTAAATCTCATTGATGGGGAAAATACAAGTTTCATGCAATTTTGCATTTTATACTTTTTTGATGTTTTCATTTCTAATATCTCACTCTTTTTTTTTTTTTTTTTTTTTTTTTTTTTTTAACTTACTGATTTTCTTATACGTAATATTTTTAGTCATGAAGGCCTCGTATGAAAGCTTAAAACAGGCTCTGCGCATGACAGATAGCAGAAGGAATTAACAGCCATTTCACGGTAGCACCTCGGTGGCCAAGCAGGGCACTGGGAGAGGGAAGCAGCTTGGGTGCAGCCGGGGCACTGACGGCCCCCGAGACACTCTGTAATTGTACTGCTCTGAAGAGCAGGTAGGTGTGCAAATTACCAAATGTGCCGTGTAAGCCCATTTCAGCCAGCTCAATCACTGTCAAGCATTTCCAAGTTTTGAGCAATTTCATTTTTTGGTTCATTTCTGGATTTCTTAGTGTTGTCAATAGAGTAGAATTTTTCTGGGTTTAAATACTACAGAGATAGTATATAAGATGTGCCCCTGCTCTCTCTCCAGTAAATATACATACATATATAGATTTTTATGTACTGCACCATTTAAGTCATTTTATGCATTACTACACATTTATGAAGTGTGTATTTAGTGGATTTTCCCACCCTTTTCAACAGCATTTTACCTTATATATCCATATACAAAATTGGATAACAATTACCCGTACAGGATGACAATGTTATTTTCCTAAATCATGCATTATTTTACTACACACAGGGATATATGTTTATGCTCACTTAAGCCCAATTCGCACGGGACTAGTATTACCTGTGGACTTGTGGTCATTTGTAATAATTGTGGAGGTCATCTGTCACCTTAATCATGTGCAAATCTGTCATGTGTGTAATTTAAAAAAGTAAAATTAAGCAAATTTCACTGCAAATTACCAACCCTATTTCAGCAAACACAGAGGTCCTGTGATAATATTAGTCCGAATCGACATCTCTGTGATTTGGAGTGATTTCCAACCTTTTTTTTTTGTTCCCTCCGCGCGTTTATTCTGCCTATTTCCAGGTCGAGAGCTACGGACGCTGCTTGGTTTTGAGCGCACTTTCAGCAGGCTCATGTCACAATATAGCATGGATAGTCACAGAAAGAACAAACGTAAATTCTTCAGAAGAGCAGAGTCTCAAAAGATGATGAGATGGATGACATGCATGGCAGCGTCAGTGAGGAACATTTTTCCATCTTTCAACAGACTCCACAGTTGTCGGTAATAGCGAGCCTTGACATCAGATCTGGGGGATGATGTCAATAAATTGCAGTAAAAAACAGCGCTTATCCTGTACGAATGCGCTGTATGAAACACGGACGTTAGGGGGGGGGTTCATTTCTAAATCACCAGAGGTCCCCAGGTTACACTAATCCTGTGCGACTAGGGCTACTGGGGATGAGGATACTGACTAATATTTTGTCATTCTTGAATGTATGGTGGAAAACTTTCTTTACATGAATATAAATCAAGATTATATTTCTCTCCACATTCCATACCATATTGTGTTTTACTTTGCCACTCTGTCCAACATTTTGCTGGTCTGATATTTCTTCCCCTTGATGTATTGCCTTTATATAAGAAGGTGTCAAACCTCCAGGAATGTGAAGGATTGCAGAGCGACCTGGGAGCGCCTCAGGGTGGGCAAAAAATACCAGCTGATGTCACCCGGGCTTCCGTTAACAGAGCTGCTGCCTCTGTAGGTGGCATGGGGTTGAACTAGAGTGGGAACAAAGGAAACACTGACCCTCAGGTGCCTGGAAATATGGTGGCACCGCAAAACAGGGTAGTTCTTTCACAGAGTGAGCCTGGCACCATGCCCTGTGATTTCTATCTGGCCTCTCCAAGCATTTGCTGTCATCCCAGCCGCTTGTGGGGCAGGTGCCAGGACTTCCAGGGCACGGGGCCTGTGAGCTGTCAAAAGTGGGAACTAATGCTGACTGAGCAGGGGTTGGGGGTGAATAGTCCACAGTACGAAGTAGTGGAAAATTAGCAACGTCCTTACACAAGGTAGGCTCATTGAGAGTAAGAGCTTGCATCAAACTCTTCAAGAAGCACAGTATCTGGGAAAATTCAGGAACAGTTCAAGCAAATGTGTTGCGTATTTCCACTTACATGAAAGTTTTCTCATGAAGCATTTCAGTAGTTTTACGTGCATTCAATGTGGATAGTAATCTTAACGATTCAAGTCCTAGTTAGGGTGTCTAAGCTGTTTAGTTTAAATTCACAACATAAATGTTGAAATCAGCTGTGCATCTCAAAAGTACTTGTCCACCGGACAGCCGCCCAATTTTCTTTACCAGCCCTCTTCTTGTTTTAGCGGTCAGAGTGTAAGTTGAAAAATGAAGACAAAGGTGAAGTAAATATTAAACTCTTGAGGAAAATACTGGCATTCCCATAAGCCATGCAAACCATTTGCCACAGAGCTCACTGTACTGAGTCTGTGCTTGTATAAGGATCTCTCCTACTGACAAACTTAATCACAGTACCTGTTAATTATAGATAACAATACTATTATTCATTTTATCAGCCACATAAGACACATTCAAACTGGCTCCTCCAGATTCCCTTTGATACATTTTCAAATATAAAATACTGCTCATAATATGGCTTTGCTGGGAGACATTCTGCTTGGTGTTTATCCAACGTAATAAATGTGGTGTTTCTTTCACACTCAAGTCAGACACAGAGTTGTAGTAAACAGTCCTGGTGGATGGACAGTAAGACAGAGACAGACCAACATGCTGTACGGGCAGCACATCGACGTATATATATCAGACCGGGAGAGGAGAGGACACAATTTTACCTGATTGCTCTCTTTCTCTTTTTGTGAGCACAATAATAGTACCACTTCATCATCAAAACAGCACCGGCTTTACATGAAGGGGAGGTGGGGTAATAGCACAGGTTGCCATGGTAACCCCCTGTGCATCCTCATTAAAGTGTCCAAGTGAAAGAAACAAACCCAGCGATACAATCTGTCACAAATCACTCTGTTACAACTGTAATATTTGTTTCTATATTCTACTTTCATGTACCCGTCACAGTGGCCAGTAGTTTGCGCAAATCCACTACTCAAAACCACTCTCATTTGGCGAGGGGCGGGTGCTAATTTCCAAATCTGTTGTGTGTGTGTTGCTTTCTAATAAGTACCACCGCCAACAATCAATACAGCAAACAAATCCAATGTAGATGCAACAGTACCGGGCCCCATGACTTTTACTTGAACATCTTACACTTTTTTCCCGACAACAGACCTGTATAATTATTGGTGATTTTTTTTTAATAATTTTTTTTTAATGGCTTTAATTTTTTAATAACCAAAGAGAAATGAAATCTGTCTAGTGTGCAAGTATTCAATAATTTATGCATTATTTTATTCATTTTATTTGAAAACTGGAGCATAAATGGCATTTGCAGTTCAATATTCAATCAACTGAACGGTGTTCTCTGACATTTTAATGGATTTAATTCGTTAGTTGACTAAATTCCAATCTAAGATTTCTAATCGTGTGCTTTAAGTGATGAGCTATTATTGCATTAGTACCTGAAAATAACAACAACCAATAAGGCAGCACAAATCTTGAGTCACATCTACAAACTTCACGTCCAGCTGCAGCAGTGGAGCGTAACACTGAACATAAGGCTGGCATTCTGTCACTGACATAATATGGACTCTCTATCTTTAAAAACACAGTTAAATGGAGCAAAACCCAGAGACAACAGTATGTGCATAGGGATCCCTAATTGGCTCTAATAACAGGCTTTCTACCCACTATATATGTCACATACATACAGTATGTCACTAACTTGATAACTGGTTTACAGTTTTCATTGCACTTACTGTGGAGATTTTTTTTATCTGCTGTTCGTCTCTAAATTGGCTTCACAATAGATCCTACGAACATGAGATACAGAAAAACAAATTCGCATAAAAGAAAACATTTTTGTTATTTGTTATATGTTTTAAAAAATTTTTTAAATTTGTTATTTCAGCGGTCCATTGTCTCTCTAGATTTCCCCCGTTCTTTGTGTGTAGATATTCCTCATTTTCTTCATACTTTGTTCCATCTACAAACCTGTCACAGTGAGACATTACAATAGAATTCCTGTGTCAAGTCATGTTGCTTTGATGGTTGAACAAATGCCTTGGCAATAACAACAAAAGATAGGGACCAAGACATGAAAAAAAAAAAGCACTTACTCAAGAGCCCACATTCCGCCACATTCTTTGGCTCAAAGTGCCACTCAAATGATGGTCTATTTGGAGCAATGCAGTGGCCACCAGCATCTATGGCGACAAACTCACCTCAACTGTAAAATTGGGCGGGCATGTTGACCCAAGAGCTTCCGCTTTGGTGTAGGCTCCTCAGTATTCAGCCGCCCAACCAGATCAGAAGCAACACCGTCTCCTCCACTCATCTCACAGTAGAGAGCCTCTCTGCCCATTTCACTCAAGTGCTCACGGTCCGCAGCTCAGCGATAAGACAACCTGTTGATGTGTGGCACCTAACTCTATGTGTCATGGTCTAGAGTGTTTTTCATTCTGTGCTTGTCAGTGTAGTTGGTGGCCAGTTGCCACACTTGATTGGTTCTCTGAGCGAACAGAGATACTTGTGCAGTGTTGTCGAAAAGAAAATGGAAAAAGAAAAATGATTAAGATTCACCAACAGCAATCTATGTAAGAGAGTGACTTCAGCGAATAGGCTGTTCTAGTTCTGCTTTGACTCATCACCCCGGCACAAAAGTGATGAATGTGGACTTGTAGGCCACTGTAGTCAGAGTATTGGGCACAGGCACTGAAGATGAATAGTTGGATCCACTTTCAGCTGAGTCATCTAAGTAAAGTGAAATCCAAGTCACAGCCTTATATTTGACTATTTTACACCTCCCACCACTTTCACCAGATATCCCCTTTTTTTGGCATGATTTGCGCTGGGAATACATTGAACTCATTACTAATGAAAACACAAACACAGGACAGCAGGCATTTAAGGGCTTCATCCCTCATCCACCGAGAGAGCTAATTCAACCAGGCTCTTATCTAAATGTTGACATTTGAACCTGAGAGTAATATCATAAGGAATTATGGTTTAAGCTGTCCTTAATGGTCGCGCCAATGGATCGAAATCAGCAGTCATCCTGTAGCAGCAGACTGCTGCCCCTGGAAACACTGAGAAGTGGAGAGGCTTGATGAATAATAAATCTAAAAAGGAAGGAGATATGACAGCAGGAAATTAAACACACTAATACTGGGAACAGAGGACAGGACGATCAGAACTTAATTAAAGACTTTGAGGAGTAGAGGGCATGATTTAAGGCCAGAGATACTGCTTTCCTGCTGACATCAACGATGAGCTAAGGATTATGGGGGCATGGCAACTGGGTGTGTTTCGGGAGACCTTATGCCCTCTTATGACTCTCATAATGAGTTGCTATTTCTGCTGTGGGATAATTAGTAGCCTGTACATGTTAACATGATGTAAGTGTCTGGAGAAGAGTTAGCTTTCTAATAATACACATTGTTGGCAATGAGCTAAATTTCACCTTATACAGACCTCTATTTTGTTAAAATGCCAGACCTCTTTAACAGAAAGAAGTGCGGGCTTTTTAGGAGAAAGGCACTGCTTTATAATTATGTGTAAGTACCAGCATCTTTCTTAGTAGAACATCTCTCTTGTTGTACAGTAGCTATTTAATAGAGATGCACTACAGATGACATATGTAAGGGTGAACCGGACAATCGCTCAGAGAAACTACAGGTACAATCTATTACACCAGAGAAATGAAGAAAAAGGGGAATAAAACTCAGCTCCTCTCCCTCAGCTTTTAACAGCTGCATCATACATCTCTCTGGGGGGGCCTGTGAAAAGGTGGCTTAGCCTGCTATTCATCTTTGGTGACATGTTTATTTTTATTTACACTTTCTGTCCACCTATTCAAGTATAATTTTATTTGCAACTGCACATGTTGCAGAGGTGAGCCTGCGTGTTTGAATATAGGCCTATATAATTGTATTTCCATCGTTTGACCTCATCTAATAACTCTGATATTGGGAGGCATGATCATTTTTCTCAGGCTCTTTGAACATGGCTAAAGATGACTGAACTCATCAAAGCACAGGGAAGAATTTCAATGGTATTTACACTGGATTGGAAAGGGAATTTCTGTCATGTTTATGCATTACATAGTGTAACATTAATAATAAATGGTAGTAGTAGAAGTAAGAAAATATGAAAGAATTATGTTCAAATGAGAAATGAATTATATCCTGCTGTTGGATCCTGCTGCGAGGCTTTTGAGCATGCTATTTTTTTTAATTTTTTTTAAAAATTTCACAAGAACATTGATGTTTCACTTTGTCATCTTCGTGTCATGTTTTACAATTGTAATTTCGGGGAGCTCCAGCGGAGGAATGACAGTCTTTGAAAAGCTTTCACTAGAGAGAGAAATGAGTTGCTGTTAATTCTGATTGAGGTTTTGCTGGAAAAAAAAAAAAAAAAAGGTAAAAGCTTGTTGCCATGGTACTCATTCAAGATAATTCGGAAGATATTTTTGTCGGAGCAGACATAATGTCATTTTGTGAATCAATGCATTCATTTGAATTAAGCAGCTACAATCAACAAATGAAATGAAAACTGATGCTTATCTTTCTCCTTCAGCTCTCCTGCAGGTCCGCATATCTTCCACTCAACTGGTCCCCCCTCTCTCCGTACCTCTTTTTCCTACCTTCATTTCCCCCTCCCACTGATAGGATGTAAGGTTGATAAATGGAGCTAATTGTTTTATGGCATGGCTGGCCTGATGCTAGCAGCGCAATCAGGTTGAATGAGGAGGCCTTGGGGAGGCCATTACCCTTCCCATTGTTATAAAGGACAGGAGGACGAGGCTAGGCCAGTGCACTCTGGAGGGACTAGGTCACCGAGAGAGACCCTCTGGCACCGCGCACCGTGACAGCCTCTGAAACGCACATGTAAACACATACTCGCGGAGGTACACCACCTCGAGAATTAAATAAGGGTTTGTGAAGTTCAAATAGTCCCATTACCATTTATATAATGACTTTCAAAACACCAGCGCGCTGCTGTATTAAGCATAATGTAACAGCAGCTTTGTGTAATTTAGAAACCAATACCTCCAGTTTCAAAGATATAACTATATTCCAGCAGCTGCCACAAATTTACACCAGCTGTCTCTTCATTCTGCCATTGATATTAATAGAAATGTTTTTAAATTTTATTTTAGAACTTCAAGTGCTTAATGGATTTTATTAGAGGACATTCTCTCTGTTTAATCTATGGCTGCTTTTAAAGGGGATTTGAGGGGCTCATATAATTTGTCATTACCAGTGATCTTCCAGACTCCACCTACTGTTTCGATATTCCTCCCACTAATAATACATTCAGCCTCTTCTCTCTAATGTGCTCTGTCGTACCTTGCCGCGCTTGTTATACAGCAGTGCTGGTGGTCAGCAAAAATGCCAACTTATTTCCACGTCCCACCCTGGTGAAAATAGAGCAGCATTAACACTATGAGTGTGTTAAAGTAAGTGTGAGAATATGAATTCTTGGTAACAGACATTTGACACCACAATCACACAAAGAGTTAGAGATTGAAGGGAGACTGAGCTACTGCATTGATGCTGATACAGAGATACAACAAGAAAAAATCCATGAAGCCACTTATTTGCTTTGTATATTTAAGGCGGGGATGTTTTGAGAATGGTGATGAAGTGCCAGCAAAATGTCAGCGATCGGGCTCAAACAAATGGAGAAAATTCCTGCCATTTCCAACTCTAAAGGATCTTTAATATGCAAACCAAAACAAACGAACTTGGCTTTTTGAGATTACTATTCAAAATTATTTGAGTTGGAATGTAAGATTAGTTTAAAGGAAGCTAAATCATTTTTTTCAAGAACACTAATGAAGAATATTTGGAAAGGACAGAGATTAAGTCTGCAATTAAAGCTCTCACCGCTGCTACAACACCAGGGGAGGATGGCTTAATTATTGAATTTATAAATGTTTCTAGGATACACTGCCCCCCTTTCTGAATTTATTGTGTAATGACATTATTGCTAATCAATCAATGCCCAGCAGCACATGCTCATCTGCGATTTCTCCGTTACCCAAACCAGGCAAAGATAAATGAATCATTTCTGTCCTCTCAGTCTGCAGAAAAATGATTATAATATTTGTAAAGATGCTTGCAATGCTCCTGTAATTTACATTCATGGCCATCTTCTCTCCAATACCATGAGGAGGTTTTTTTTTTTTGTGTCATGTGAGCTATCGCTTCAGCATTCAGTTGCAATATTGCTGGATACAGAAAAAGTATTTGACAAGATAGAATGGTCTTATTTATTTTATACACTAACAACATTTGGTTTTGGTCCAGCTTGACTACATTGGATTAGGACTGTTTATCATAAACCAATTATATCAAAATCAATGATAATGATAATGTCCCCCCCTTTCAGTTATTCAGGTCTACTAGACAGGGTCGTCTGGCTTCTCCATTAATTATGCCTCCGCGTTGGTGATAGCCTGGGCCAGAGGCATTATGTTTCCAGTTTGTCTGTCCGATACTCGTGAAGGCAATATCTCAAGAACAGCTTTATGGAATATCTTCAAATTTGGTGCAAACCTTCACTTAGATTCAAGAATGAATTGCTTAGATTAAAAAAAAAAAAAAATACAAATCGAAGCTAAATCTAAATGTAAATCTTGACTTTCGCCACTTGGATCTAGGCAGTTCCTTCTTGAATCTAAGTGAAGGTCATTGTGACCTACGAAAAAGTGGCCATAACTCAAGAATTCATACTCTAATTCACACAAATATGTAATATGATAAAATGAGGAAGTGATGACATTCCATATCCAGAATTTTAAAGCTGAACTTCATAGAGACATTGTAATATTCTGCAAAAGCAATTTACTGTTCTGCCTTTTATTAAATTCCATCAAAGTCTGGACTGACATGGATGTAAACTGCAACTTGATTGGTTTGAGGAGGCAGACAACCACGAGGCAGTAATTCCAGTTTCCACACTAGCATTTGATCTTTCAGCGTGTGCCATTGAAGTCATTCCAAACATATCCACTATCAACCTTTTTGGGCATGATTTTAAAGCTTCATGAAGCCAGGGAACTGGACCCCATAAACTTCCAATAAGGGGTTCTTTATTTCTCCACTGTTTGTGAACTTTCTTCTGGTTAACCCTTGTGTTGTCTTTACTTTTGAGATAGTCTGGTATACCATGGCTCACACTGAGGGTGTTAGATTGTGTACTGTGATGTAGACGTATTGATCTCTTTGATGTTGCAGGTGCGAAGGCGTATAGTGTGAGAAAATGTTTGATGTTTAGAATGTTATGGAATAAAAGAGTGAGATCAAACAGTTCTCGTGTTTAGATTATAACAATGTAACATTATCTGTGTGTGTGTTCATGTTTCTGTGTGTCTCTGTGTCAAACTGACCTGAAGACCATCTGAAGACCATATGAAGACCATATGAAGGATGGAAATGTGTGAGGGTATAGTAGCATGTGTGCTCAAATTTGAATAAA
>JAPQRN010000022.1:7017378-7039280 GCA_037367275.1 Coranthus polyacanthus
TTTTACCTTTTTTCTTTTTTGTCAGTTAACTGTGGTTTGTAGTTTACAGCAATGCATAACAAACTAAACCAACTAAATGAACAAATAAATAAATAAATACATACATACGCAAAGCACCATGCACCGTTGTTTATAGACAAAGTGGTGTTCTTTTTCACTTTAATTGTGAAATGCATAAAGTTGATTATATTCTGCCATCTCCTTGTGGTCTTAAGGATGGTACATGGGTGTATTGGATATTGTTCATTGCTATTTAAGCATGAATGTTCTAGACTTTCTGACATAACTACCTGAACTAATTCTTTTGTTTTATGCTTGGTTCCTGTTCATATATATATATACATATACATATATACACATATACATATATACATATATACATATATAAATATATACGTATATACATATATATATACATATATATATATATATGTATATATATATAATATCTCCTTTCCCGGTTGTGTTCATGTCCTCATGTGCTTACAGTTGCTGCAGAACAATGATTTTGGATTTAACCATGGTAATCTCTCCCCCCTCAGAGACATCTGAGCAAGAACATTTTCAGTCCTTTTTTTTTGGCATTGTGTTTTTTCTCTCCATTCCAGCTGAAATGTGTTTCAGTGTCCTTCCAGCTTGGTCATTAATGCTTGTGTAAGGCTCAGTTCCACCCCTGTAAACCCAACACACAAAGTGCTACTGCTGCCAAGAGGAACATAAGTAGACCACCTTTCCTTTCCACCAACAGTGGAAATGCTTAGTTCCCTCCAGCTGTCACTGCCTATCCAAATCAAGGCCACACTTTCCCTCAATGCAGTTTTCTCCAATCACTGGAGCCGATTACAGACATAGCTCATCAGTTTCACAATGGCAGTGGATATGAAGGGAGTTCGTTTGTCAGAGGGCAATCAGTGCCAAATGGAGCCTCTTCACGCTTTGGTTCATCCTTGCACATAGTAGTTAAGCATGATTGTCTCCGTCTTCTAACAAGTCCCCAGCAACGTTTGGCTTTGAAAACTGTCAAAACCTCAATTGCAATGCACAAATACAAAATACATACTTCAGTTATTACTTTACACTTACATTTTCTGATGTTCATTTTAGTCGATTTCAAGCTTAAATTCGGGATTGTAATGAATACAGAAAAAAACCCCACAGGAGCTATACCAATAAACTTAAAGACCTCAGTACAATGTACTCAGAACTATGATTACTATATAGTAAGGAAACTGATCTCAGTTTGAATGAACATATATAGAAATTCATTGCAGCAGCATTTTCTTTGTTAGACAAGTCACTAACATTTGTCAAGCTAGGCACAAGCAAGTGTGAATTTCCACTGAAAATGTCTGTATTATGTTAGTGGGTAGAGGTAATTATCGATGGATCCTCTCCCTGTAGACTGATAAGGTGGCCGAGCTGACAGATGGATTGCTGTGCTCTGCATATCTGGGGTTGGAAACATTGATCTCTGGGATTAATGCTGGCCCCAGAGGAGTTGATGGCAGTCAAATAGTGTTTCTGTAATTATACATTTACATGGAGCGACTATCTTGGAAGGTGCTGACACGCACACTTTAATGTTGAACAGCTACTCAGGTGGGAAAAGAGCAATTCCCCCACCCCTCACTTATTAAAATATTATTTTACAAGATGAAAATGACCCATCCGCACTTGGCAAATGCAGCGATTTGATATATTTCTTAAAGATTGACAGTACAAAGTATAGAACTTTTTTGCATACAACCACATGAAGTTTACGATCCCAGGTGAAAAGTCAGCACTACACTAGCAGCCAAGAGGCAACGCTCAGTCCCTATTTTATAGTCGAAATGGTTGCTGATATATTGATAAGTTCACTTTGAAGACAGTTACTTAGGCTGACCCACCCGATTGGAGCATAAATTTGTCACACTCACCATCATTTTCCATCCACAGCCTGAAGGATTTAAGGCACATGACATCGTTGCCATTGCAAGAGCAAACACTTAGATCAAAGAGGTGGTTCTAACGGGCCCGGGATTATAATGTTAGGTTTGTCCAGAATTAAAGAGAGTTTGTTGTAAGTGCAGGACATGTGCCCTAATCCTCCCTGTAAGAAGGCTGTTACTTCATCTTTGGTAGAGGGCGAAGTAGTGAGGGTAAAAAAATAAGTTGTGGAGTTTACATTACTACAACAATTTTTTTTTCCCACTTTATTGTCAGTTACTGCCTTCAAGTACTCTTCACAAATATTAGTGTTTTATCCTTAAAGCATGTTCACATTTTTATTGATGCTTCTAAAGTAAGGGATAAATAAATTGCCACCCACATTCACTGCCTTCTGGTTACAGTCAATGAAATGACTGTGAATCTAACACAGATTCTCAACTCACTTGAGATCAGGGTCGCTTGGTGCAGTATGAATGCAGCAGAATCATTGTTCATGATGTACTGTACCGGTCGAATAATTGATGTTGGTGTTTGCTTCTATTAATTAGCGGGAGGGGGGGGCAGCTAACACTGATTCTTGTGAAGGACAATGATGCAGCAGCTAAAGATAAGCCCTCTCAGTAATTACTATTGACAATGCTTTAAAGGTAAGTCATGAAAGAGTTCCTGTGGGGTGTCGGTCCTCTCTTTTCTTAACAGTTTTACAACAGAAGAAATAAGATCATTTAAGGTAAACACTCAATAGATATGGTTAACGTGGAAATAATAAGAATAAAAAAATTGAAGTGGACTAGTGTCAGAAATGATTATTTTAATTTTGTTAAAAAATGTCTTCAAAGTGTAAGTGAAGTTAAGGGGAAGGGACAGGGAAGCGTGGACTTGAGGGCTAGCCTGCCATAAGTGCCGAATGTTCTGCCCTAAAGGAGTGATAAGCAATCAAATGAGCAATTGATTTTGTAATAAATTGAAGGTATCTTTAATGGTGAAATTTTCAGACGGGCAGACTTGTTTTATTTCTCTGTTTGTTTTGAGAACAGTTTTGTTCTGCCGTTGCTCCTTCTCCCCATTCACTCTCTAGATTGCTCAACCACCACTGCTCTTTATCTACCTACTCATACTTGACTTTGCACTCAAAAGTCTGTCACCTGAAAATCTTAACACATTGCAGATGCGAGTGCTACCGCATCAAAGACTATTTTCAATAAAATTTCCCAATACTAACACTTTAGCTTGATGGCTTTGAGTGCTACCAACAGCCGTGCTTGTTGTTCATGTTCTTTATAGCAATGTTATGTGTTTTCTTACATGTGACACGAGGCAATTCGATACAGTTTCTAAAGACATTGAGGTTTGCACTCCTCTCCTCAACCCTCTTTCTCATGGACTCCAGGAGGAGTGGCTTTGGAGGGAGGCTGCATACTTGTTACTAATATACATAACAGCAAAACTGCTGGTATAATCATGTGAATACATTTGTTTACCTCTTTATGTTGTACACCGTTGTACAGAATCCATCTGGAGTAGTTGGTCATTATGTTGTTAAATTTCTGCTTGGACGAGCAGAGCATCCCCACAGCTGGGCTTTAGGTAGGCTGCAGCCCACCAAATGATGGGAAACTGGGAAGCAGTGAAGTGAAGTGACTCACATCACATTCTGCTGAAGGGCCCTTTCCTGTCAAGCTTGATTCACCATCATCTGTTGTAGCGATAGGTAATATCACTTATTCGACCAAATATGCATGTATCAGACAGAGTGACAAAAAAGGAAAAAATCAAGTCATCAAAACAAAGTGTTCTTACCCTAAAGTAATGCTCACATCTGATGCAGTTTGTCTGGAATAGACAGTTTGGCAGACATATCAGGCTGATGTTGACAACCGAGTGAGCTAAACTAAATTAATATTGTCCCAACATTTTTCTTGATTGTGTTTTGTTTATGTTTGCCTTTGGACCTGCACCATTAACTCATTGTCCCTGTTATTATGGTGCAATACCACCGCCGCGTGTGAGGCATATGCTTCCATCAAACTCTCATTAACCTTGTGTCTGATTATGTCCTGCATGGCGAGATTACTCTCTGAGATTCTCTCTCACGCAACAGAGTGGCCATTTACAGCTCGATGATGATTAACAGTCCAAACAAACAGTTGCCCTCCAGGCGGAGGCTGAGACAACTGTGAGTGCAAACTGTTCCTCAGGTCGTGCGGGAAACAAAACATATACATTATTTCCTTATGTTTCTTCTTAAGGTCGAAAATACAATATTAAATTTAAGTGATGCTGTTGATGCTAAGACCTGGTTGTGACTGATTTCCTCTGTACATTTTTTCCCACACAAGCCTATTATTTGCTTTTTGCATTGTGCTGAAGTTTTGAAGTATTTTTTTTCCTTTTACAGGATTTCATTATGTGCCCGTTTCACATAATGATAACGTGGCCCTTTCACAACAATGCAACACCTCCACTAATCTTGTCAGGAAATTATCAAGAATCCGTCAGTCATACCTTAACCGAGCTAAAGCGATACGCTTCTTTATCCACCTGCATCTGTGCGTTTAGTACAGTGCTATGTGTCTTATACAAACAATTATCCTGGGTTTTTGTTTTAGACCTTAATGCATTTATTTTTCATCATGCAGGCCAATTCTGCTTTGGTCCAGGACTTTGGTGTGGCATAGACTCTTTAGAGCGACAAAGTAGAATGAATTGAAACGAAAATACAAATGAATACAAAATGTAAATTTCAAATGTTAAAAATAAACCTGTCATGCTCTTATGAAGGATATTTTTAAGGGATACCTTTTCTGTCTGTTAAATTTACAGCAGAGTTTACACATTTCTTTCTGAAATACACGGGTGTTTTACACACAGCAGTATTATAGTACCTCACATTTGGATTACCTCCGCGCTTGTGATTCACAGATGGCCTATGAAGAGGTCCATTAACACTAGCCAGAGAAAGGCTGAGATGAGTTTTAAATGCTGTGAGATGAAGAGCCATCTATTTTCACTGAAGGGCAAAGTGTGTAAGGTCAACAATTACACAGCGTGTAGTGAGAGTTCTAACTCCACTTTCTGCGTAAAGGAAATAAATGTTCTGCAAAATCTAAGTTGATGAAATTAAGCAATTTCTGCCACACCACTTAAAATTTAAATGATGTGGATAAATACGTAGTGGTCCTCCAAAATGGTGGGCGATCTGTTTGAATCCATTATAGGTCTAATAAAGTTTGCTGACGTGCCAGCATGTGATTAATATTTGTTTTAATTTCATTCAAGCTCTGAGTTAACACACAGCAATCAATATTTAATGTTTTCAGTGAATATTTATAATTGCGCAGGGAGAAAGTAATTGGTTAGAAGAACTATGGCCCAGATTTGCTCAGTGAGTGAGATAAGAAAAGCAAAAAAATGTCCACCGTCTCTTTCAGTGAAGACAAAGCAGTACTGAAAAAGTCTACACTGACATCAAGCAAACATGTTGAATAAGCTGTGTATGTGCTACAGGAGGATACGATATGAGTATTTGTTCATAAGGACTGAAAAAAAAAAAACAACCAAAAAATCCTCATTTATATTTGCCTTTCACTGTAATTATTTATCATGTGTATTTCAGTTGCAGCTTGTACTATTTTCTGGAAACAGCCCAGCTTTGACTTCCTAATGAAATGGATTTGATGCAAAGAGAACTTTGGAAGATGAGCTGACGTTACAATTTTACTGCTCTCAAAGTCCAAGGTTAAGTGATGTGAGGGGAATTGAAGTGAACATCACTCTTTTATTTGTCTGTTACGACTCAAAGATGAGATGAGATAAGGAAAGAAAGGACTAAATGTAATACATGTATGGCATTAGCAAAAATATCAAAAAGAGAACAAATTCTGATATTTATCTACGAGTAACCCATGTAGCAAAATCACAAGTTAAAATCCCCAAAAAATCACAACAGATTTTTCACCTTTTCTCAAGAAACCCAAAGAACACAGTCTCCTTTTTTGTTTCTGTAAAACATTCTTGTAAATAATCTCTTGGACACCTGTGAGTTTACAACTAACCAACCAATATGCTCACAAACATTTCACCTGTTTACTTAGTCGCACGCAATCTCCCTCCCATTGATTTCTCACTAGGATTCTAAGTTAACAACAGTGCACCAATTGTCACCATCTACATAGCGAGTCCCATGCCTCTCAACATTGCATGTAACACATACATTGAAACATTTGAAATTCATAATACAAAAAGTACCATGTACTTGGTGATCATGTCTCTAATGGGGCACATCGTCATTTTGCCAATTAACCAACTGTACCTCTTAAACAATATTACATACAACACTCCAGGAACTATATTTGCCACACATGTACAGGGTGCGTTGCCAGTTATGAGCAGCCTTTTGAACTTGTAACCCCGCATAACACTGTATTTCAAAATAGCAAGCTGGGGAAAGAGCATGTGGCAACTACTATGGCAGCTTTTGCAGTATTGTCAAAATGGGTGCAACTACTCTTTTAGACTCATTTCTCACTTTGTCATCTTTTCTCTCAAGAGAACGAGATGAGCAGCAGATAACCATTCCACTGGGCAGACAGGTTTTAGTGTTTAAAGTTGCCACTGAGGATTGATCCACAGGGCATTGTCTGCACTTGGTTGTCTCTTTGTAGAGAAACAAATGGCAGGTTCGCCACACCTCCAGGAGCCTGGAATCCACTGGCCAGTGGGAATGTTGAGTGCAGCATGCCTCCACAAAGAATCATTCCCCATTGCCTTTGAGATCATTGAGTGAAGACGAGGAGACAATTTGTCTGAGACACACAATCCATGCGGTCCTGAGCTGACGTGCCCAACTAGGTGCAACCTTAGTGGTGTATTGACCACCACGGTAATGTTGGTCAGAGACATCCTGTAGATGTCACGAAACAACAGTATGTAATTGAGTGTCTTAATAATCATGGTGCTCAAAGGACCTATGAAGACCTCGTTTTCTACCTTAAGACAGGCTCAGTGTCTCTACTATATTTTCTTTGCAGCATCTACTATTTTTTATACATCTATCTTTGCTGAGCTCTGTGGCTTTGACATATTTTCAAGTACATTTATGAAAAAGAGAGACAGTATTCAAAATCCACATGCCACAAGAATTTCAATTAGCAATAGCTAAAGCCTACTGTAAGTAGTCAATATATCTTTGCACTTATATTAGATACGAATATTACTAATGCTGGTAATATTAGTGTTAGTACAAGTGACTCCAAATAGGGCTCCTGTATATTTAAAGCTTAAATAAAAAAATAAATAAAAATGCTTTAAAAGATTATGCATGTACTCAAGAAGTCACTAAGGACTAAATGAATACAGAGCAGCTTTTTCACTTTATATAAAAATATGTTCTTTCTGATTTGCTGTGAATAAATGTGCTTTTCTGTTAGCACCTACGCTGTCAAAAGAGCTAAAAGAATCACAGAAATGCATTTATGCTGTTTTTATCGTTTTTATGTTGTTGTTCTACATTTAAGTTGTTCTATATCCCTATGGTTTATGTAAAACCAGAAGGATGTATAAAAATGAAAAACCAAAAGTGGAAAACTGTCACTCTGAATGACAGAGAAACAAGGTAACATAGAGGAAAAGAGAGGAGGCCAGAGATAGAAGCATTTTTCACAACCAGCTGCTCAAATACAGTATATTACACAACGTGGAAAAGAGGGCTTGGCGACCCGTGTCCTCCACCTTTCAAATCTCATCTCCTTCAATGAAATCAGGTGTCAAAGTTTGCAGGAATACAGTGAAAACAAGCCAAACTCGATCACGGCTGGAGCTGTCACAGCTGTTGAGAGGGCCCATAAAATAACCCAATAAAGAAGAAAGAGTTGTCTTCAACTCAGAACCGCCGGTGTGGATGGCAGCATGGAAACGTTTTACAGTGGCACTGGTGGATGTGTCGGAATGATCAAACTTGGTGAACATTTTAATGTACTGCAGTAAATCTGTGTGGTGTATGTTTGTCAGTGGCTCAGAAAGTGTTCTGTTATTGTTGAATACAGACAGAATGTGACTGTTCAATGTTCCAAATCAATTCTAATGGAAAATATTGAAAGCCTCTGAAAGACACCAGGTAAATTTGACATCAAATAATTCTAGACGCTGACGTGCAGATTTATTTCAGGAATACAGAAAGCTAATTTTCTAAACCATTCCTAGGATTCCAGATGTAAAAGTATATTTGTTCAAAAACATCCACAGCTGTGACTGTAGGCTTGAAATGTACCTTATTTGACAAGTGCCCTTAATAATCTTAAATCAATAGCAATCAGGTTTCACCATAATTCCAGCTGGGCTGTAGCTAGCCATTACGATCATAACCTGACACTGAAAATGTGTTTTCCTCCAATTTCACATCCCTGAAACATGCCTTTTATGGATGAATTCCCTTTCTCTGTGACATGAAAAGGTAAATCACTGTAAGCATCTTGTATTTGTTGCAGAGCATTTCCAACTGTCACTCTACAAAATTGAAAATAATGTGTGTCATAAGACTATTTATTACTAAACTACTAAATTATATTCTCCAGAATGATGTTCTCGAGGTTACTGTGTACTCCGCCAGTCTTTATATCACAAGTTACTAAAAATGTACAATCTAGACAATTTAGACATTCTATCTTTTTGAATGGCAACAAGCACGAAGCCAGCCAAAGCAACAAAAACACATTCCTTGTGAAGTGATGGTAGACAGTCAAGGTATAAGATTTTTTTAAGAAAACTCTGTTAAGCATGCACTCATTACGTTTTCAAACCAAGCAAGAAGAGAGAAAAGAATGCATGAAATACATGGACATGACAACGTGAAGACATGTCATCTACTGCCACAGCTAACATGCCTAAGCTCGACATTTCATGCTTGTTGCCATATCTAGCACCAGTAATAGTTTTACTCCTGAACCGTATTTTCTGTGTCTGGGAAAATTAAGTCTCATGAGGGGCAGCTGCTCATAGAGACACCAGAGATGATGCATAGAATTTCAATCATTCTGTCATCCACTGTCAACTTACTTATTGAATATGTACTCTTTTATCCCTCTGTCATAATGCAGTAAGTTACTGTATTTCCTCAAATAGCTGCCAGGGTCCTTTATTTAGCTTCACTAAAGAAGGTAGCGGGCAGACCTTTATTTATAATTCCCTCTGTTTCATAAATTTATTTGTAAAAAAAAAAAAAAAAAACACTCCTCTGCTGCCATTTGCCCGATTGAAGTTACTGCATTATGCTGTCAATACAAATTCAACACTTCCTGTAACCATTTCAGTAAAAGCCATCTAGTATTTAAGTAGCCAGAAACCCAAGGTTTCTTATCAGGGCTATTGTACAATGTTTGCAGGAACGTGATGTGGAAATTGACTTGTAAGGTTTGCATACAGCACTTGAAATTATAAATCTTTTGGTGCTTGTACTGCAAACGTACAACAACAGCATATATATAGACAGAAAAAATCAGAGTTCATACAAATATAATAATAATCAAATTACAAGACATTAACCTAATTGATGCTGTGGTCTGTTGGAAACAGACCTATTGTTGGTTTGTCTTCAGCTCCCCTCCTGCTAACAGGTTTTAAAGTAATACTTGTCTGCAAATTAGATCATAATAGTGCAATTAATTATGGGCTCAAAATCAGCTATTGGAAAGTTATTTTAGCTACTATTTGGAATTCAGCGGTAAGAGGTTGTGGAAACTGAAGAGGAGGTGCAGGATGACACCAGAAGGCCATAACGAGTTGTGTCGTCCCCATTAATCAATGCCTTCCACACAATTTGCTGTCTGTGAATTGGGACTGACCTGTCTCAAGGGTCACTTGCCAATTTTCAGCTGCAGCCAAACCACATCGCACATGAGCTCTGTGCTTATGCCCAGTGTTCCTTTTGAGTGATTCCATCTTTAAGATCATGGCTGCTGCATTTCTCTCTCTGCGAGGCTGATATCATTCTCAGTAAAGGCAATCCTACACAACGGCACTGGGGGTTTAAGGAGGTTATTTACCACTGTTAATGGTAGCTGGATAGTATAGGATGATTGTGTGTGCATTTTATGGTTTTGTTCATTCATGCGTAACATATATCCTATGCAAAATGCCTCAGAGAACTGCAGTAATATTGTACTTCACCCCAAAGTCACAGGATTTGCAACAACACAGAATGTCGCAGACTAAAGGTTCAATAATGTATCTCATTCCAACTAATGGCAGCTGTTAAATTCTTGTGCAAATTGGCCCTTTTCTATGCAAATAAGCCTTGTTGCATAAACCGTCTAAGCAAATTGTCACACTCAGTTAGGCTGTTGCTATTAACGTTTGCAGAAAGCTGGGGTTAACTGCACACAAACTCGCTAATCACTCTCTCTCTGTCTCTCTTTTTCTTCAAATCTTCAAGTTGGTGAAGCTTGAAGCACATTGAATTAATGTTTAAGGACAGATCAACAGAGAAACCTCCAGTCAGACATTTGGGGGGATCAAGTGGGCCTGGGGCTTATCTCGGACTTCCAGCTACTTAAAAATAAAACTGTCCTGACAATGCTTATGAAGACTAGGCTGCTTTATTACAAACATTTTACCTCATAAAATTGAAATCTGTGTGTAACAGCTGCAGATCACACGACGTTATTACCATCAGAGTCTGACCAGTCTGGTGTTAATGCAGTTAATGCTACGGTGGTGTACATAAAAAACACATAATCTCTTTGCAGTTGCTGCTGTGCGATGCTGCCAACTGTGAGTACCAAACACAATATGAGTACTGCTTTCTGTGGAATTCTGGTTATCATTCACCAACACCAGCAAAACACTTTTTTTTAAGTTTTTGACATTAATGGAATATGTTTCAAGCCCAACTGAGTTACAGTAATAGCTGTAGATATTTCAGTCGATTGTGCAAAAGAAGAAAAATACATGCAAGTTGGTTTGTGATTGTGGAGAGCTCTGTGTGTGTGTATCTCTTCCAATTAAAGACACACAATATGAGGGTTTTTGCTCTCTGCAGTTTTCATTATGGACCAATCTGTAAATGTAGAGAAAAGCCTGAAACACTAGAAACAGCTCCAGAGCTTGGACAGCTCAGGCACAAAACAAGGGCAAATTGCACTCAAGTGCAAAAATGTATTGGTGTGTGTGTGCCAAAATATCATTAGCACAAAATATTTTGTGGACACAAATGCAAATTTCATGGTGCTATTAGTAGGAGCAATCCTACTAAGCAAAGTGTTTTATTTTCCCAAACCACGAGAACAAACAGTGCTTTATAACACTGCATACAAGTCAGTGAAGTGGGCAAAATGTAACAGCTGCTATCACAAAAATTAACAATTGATTTGCTATTGATATCACCTCTTGTCAGGAGGTACACTCTCTCTCCAGGTGTATGTATTTCACTTTCTCCAGTTTTGTGAAATATACAAACATATCTCATATTTGAAACTGACATACCTACCAATCTACAGTGTAATTTACCTGAGCTGCCGGTGGCGACTAAAAGACACTTCTGATAACGGTGCTACCTGCCCAATCAAATCACCAATTCATAAGAAGAGCTGTGTGAAGTACAGGTTCTCTCTGGCCTCTTGCCATTACATCTCTGGTGGTAGAGGTAACATGCCAGCTTAAAACAAGACAAAACTGCCGCATTTTTTTAAAATACGTCTTGCTTTTTACCTTTTCCCTTTTATCTGACAGTAAAGGTACAGAGATTGTAATTGGTTTGAATGAGAATGTGCACATGAATGGCTATGGTGGTTTATGCTATTTTAATTTCATATGATGTGTAAATGAAACAAGATGGTCCACTGCCTGAGGGGTACCTATTTATAAAGCGTAACCCCAAATGGTTTGAAAACAATGGTTAGGGAATTGGAAAATGAAAATATAGTTTGCAAACACAAAGCAGGCAAGACAGTGGATGACCATTACTCTTTTGTGACGATAGATCAGCTTAAATCATATATTTTAACAGTAAGCAAAACATATTAGTGCTGTGTGCCATAAAAGCCTCCAAGACTTACCTATTTATTCTTTAATTACACTGCCAACCTGTATCACCCGTAGGAAAGCAAAGTACTGGCAGCAGAAGTTTACCCCTGTACACACTTGTGAACTCAGAGTGAACTGTGCCCACCTTCCCAAATAAGTTATACTGTGTGTTGTAAAGGTTTGTCTTTGTGCCAGTGTGTCCCCATAATGCTTGGACTGCGTAAGAAGCCAATTGCTAATGTGGGACTGTAACGCCTAATGAGAAACTGCGATTTGGGGAAATACAATTCAATAAAACTCACTTAACTAAACTACTTTCTGTTTCGTTAGGAAGGATAAGGCAAAACACTGAACCTCTCCAAATTAGCTTCACTGATTAGGTTTAGAAACCATCACATCTGCCAAAGATATTAAATGGAGACTATATGAGTTTCATTACACAAACACTGACTCACTGTACAACTGCCCTCTTACGCCTGATGGCTCTTTTGGTGTATCTTTGAAGACAGTTTCAGCATCTCCTTTGGCACAAACACCAGCCTTCCTCTGCACTGAAGTAAGCAACAGAGTGGATCAAAAACAGTTAAGTGAAACAAAGCACAACACTGACAACAAGTTTTATATCCTGGCTTATGGTGTTGCTGCTCAGCTAAATATTTTAGAGCCCAAGCTGCTGCATTTTTCTTTTCATTTCCTTAGTAGTGGATACAATATTATGAAATGTGAAATAAGATGAATAACCCTTGCATCCTTTACATACTTTTTACATGCTTCCTGGATGCGATGAAAAAAAGGCGTTTCAGCCAAAATGTCCATCTTCTTTACATCTCCTGCTGATAACAATGCATATGCAATAGTGTCTATAGCATTACATTATTGCACCATTTATATAAAGGCTGCATTCAAGGAGCAGAAGACGTTTATACAGTGTATCTTTAAACAATACATTCTATACTTATGAGTAAGAAGGAAACGAGTTGACTCTTCAATGGTGCACACCAGCTAATAATGCATTTACTGCAAAATGGCCACTATGCTGGAATAATACACATTTTTCCAATGTCAAAACACTTCATTCAGTCTTGTTGCTCACTTTCAACGACAAATCAATGAACAAATCAATGAGGTTCATTAAGTTGAAATCTCACGGGATAAACTGCAACTGCTTGGTCACCAAGAAAACGAAAATACAGGCAATACTCTATCACTGTAACTGGACAAAACAGTGAGTGACGCAAAGGTGGTCCCTTTCCTTACTAATGGGTCTAACTGCATCCCAGAAGACAATGAAAAAGCAGACAGACTAATTTCAGCGGTCTGTCATTGATTTAAATCCTGCATTTTTAGCCTTGCTTGTTGTTTCCTTGCTCTTCTTGAGCCTTGACGTATAGGTAATTTGTAATTTGTTTGGCAGGGTTTATAATGTTTTTCTTTCTAGTTATTACCTGCAAATTCAAGTTTCTTATTATTTTTTAGTGGTAGTCATAGTCATGTTGCTAATTTGAAAAAATTACGATGTTAAACGATGATAAAGAATGGGTTTTAATAGCATCTTGATTGCACTTTGAGTTCATAATCATAACAATTTAGAGTTAAATACATTCACAAAAGATGTGTATCCTGGAGGTAGTGCAGGAGAGGTTTGATCTTTTCACACAAAATGGATGACTTATGAAAAAAGAAAAAAAAGAAAATCCCTTTGAAGATTGAAATCTTGTGACGGGATGGGATTCATACTTGGAACAGTAGGTAGGTATTATCAGGATTGCATTCCTAATGCTGATAATCTGTACCCTGCATTATGTACGGTAGCTGGTAACCTTATACCTGATAACATTAGAATAGTGAAACTTTTGGACCACCAGGAATGTGGACAGTATATTAATGTATGAAGGCAAAATTTAATGGTAATCCACAACACACACAGCCATTTCATCTCACCCTTTTTTGTTCAGCCGGCCACACCCATCCAAGTGTTTGGTGGATTTGAAACGTGACATAGATCACCATGTGAAAGGCAGATTGGTTACACGCTCCAAGAATGCAAGAAAACGATCCTTACACGAATGTACCAAAAACTAATAATAAGAGACAAATTATGTGGCAAACAATACAGTAATGGCTTCTGAACATGGGGTACACAATCCTCATATGATGATTTGTGCAACCTTTATTTTAAATCGTGTTATTTTTTCTTTTCTTTTTTTAAGTGACAGCATATGACAAGACAAGACCCGACAAAGCACTGATGCCTGTCATATACATTACCCTCTGTTTCCATCATTGCTCTTTTGATCTGAAGGCTCTTGTAAATGATACATACAGTTAGGCGCTGGATTGGTGCATTGTAACAGGGTGGTGACATATTAGCTGCACATCAGCGACTATCTACAGGAATGTATTGATCTGAACTAACAAGATGTTTGCGTTTTGTTAAAGCTCAGCTGTCGCTCATGTCACAATGTCAGTTTGAAGGATTAGGCCTGTGTATTAAATGTAGCTTCTTCTCTCATGGAGCAGAAAAACACCATACTGTACTGTACATTTATTGGTGTCGTCTACTTCCAGCTACTGCTGGTGGAATATATCTGATTTTAAATCTGCTAGTTAATTTAGGAACGTTTGTGTCCACTGGTGCTTTAAAAATGCAACCATTTCTCTCTATGATTTGTAGCAGACCATGTTGCACTGCACTATGAAAAATGTTAACTACTTGAGTGTATTGTGCATCTATGTGTGTTGTACTGTACAGTATGTGTTGCGTTTCAGTATTGTTTATAGTAACTCGTAGACTGGCTGAATCATTGCAGTAGTGAAAGTGTCAAGATAGTGTTATTTATAAGAGTGTTCAACACCTGCTTGCTAGAGATAAATGAAATTATTTGCATGTCTTTCTTCCCTTACCTTCTTCCCTTTCTTCCAGCATTAGAATCAGTTGCCTTGAAGTGTTGCTAATGCAGTCTGTAACACAGACTTTGAAAAGCCTATTCAAGCAGAACATCTTTGAATTTCCGAAAACCTTTGTATTATGAAGAGGAATAATGGCTTTTAATACTGCATCATATCACCTATTAGAGCAAGTAGAAGTAAATTACTTTTTTATGTTTAGACCCATTTAGGTTTTTTGGTTGAATGCTAACACGACTGTATGAGGCAGTAGAATGTGTTGACATCTGACATGTAAAGGGTCGGCACAAATGACTGACTGTGAGGACCTGCTGGTATTGGTCTTGTTTATGAAGGATTGCAATGATGATGATGATGCTGTGGGCATAGAAGATGAAGAGAATGTTTATTTAGTAGAAAGCAGAGTCTGTGAACTGAGCCAATCAAGGGACAAGACTCTAAAATAAGCAGTAATTCTGAAGCTCCGTTGGGTCCAGAACCACAAGGGGAGATGAATGAGAGCAAGTCAATCCATCCATCAGCTGAGTATTTGTCTGAGGTGAATGGCCTCGAAATTCAAAATGCAATACTTTATGGTCATGTCAGTATAAGTAAAATTTGTTCATAATTTTGTTTCTTTCACTGCTATACAGCAACAGATCAGTGAGGCAACCCATACACAAACACCCACACACAAATTGAACAGATTAAGTGGCAGTTCCTCAATTTTCCAAATCCCCTACAAATGGAGTCAACGTCATATCAGTAATCAGTATGTTTCATATCAGTAAAGTGCTTGTGACCCTGGTACCCAAATAATTAATTAATTTCCAAGTCTAAGCCTGTATTACTTTCATTGTAATTGCAATATACCCTGACATTTTATCCACATTTGCTGTAAAACTAGAGAAGCATAACAAAACATTAATGTTGCAGGGTGGACAGCCAAAGATTGAGCTGCGAGTCGCTATAAAGCTACTTAGAGCTGAGAGGAACTGCAGAGTCGGGTGATAATAAACTGTGGATTCATCAGTCCTTTCACATTACATATAGTCATTTTATCTATTGCTGCTATAAAATTGATTAGAGATGCTTTAAATAAAATTAAAATAGATTCAATTATGTTATAACAGCAACTGTATTGTGGCCAGTGTCCAAGAATCATATGCATGCATCATAAGTAGTTTTAGTCAACAGTTTAACTGTAAAAAATTGGGGTTCAAAATATATTAATCTGGTAATATATTGATGAATAAGCTTAAAAATAATAGCATAAAAAGACTGGGAAAAACACAGCAATGCATGTCATGAAAACATTTTCATTTTATCTCAAGCTCTGCATAAAAGGTACTCTTCATCCTCATTGACTTGGTTCTCAAATTCATGGACCAACTTAAAGTGGTGTTTTGTGAGTTAGAAGCATATCTTGTATTGATTGAAGCCCACACTTTTGGAAGCCTGAGTATGGAGGATTGATATCTTCCAGAGGAAGATAAATGCTTGTTCGTCTTCTGCTGGAAGCTGTTTGTTTGTCAGAAGTAAAAAATAACTAATTTTCTGCAACAGGGATCTGCAGATGTTGTTCTAAAGAATACAATAAAACAGAAAATAGTATAAAACTAGCCAATAATAAATTAAATGATTGTACCAAAAATTGGTCATCTGCTTTTTTAGCTATTATCCTTCTTTCCCCAGGGGGCATATCAGGGATCAGAAAAATAGCAACACAATTTATTCTCAGATCCATTTCTCTGCTGCAGAAGGGGGTAACAAATAAAATAGAACAGTGTGTTTAAGTATTTTACTGAAGTATGCATTATGCGACACATTACGTTCAGAATCAATGTGACTTTAGGAAAAACAAGACATCACTTCATGAGGAATTCAACTTTTGATTTTCTTCCTACCTTGTCATTCAAATAAGAGGGTCCATGACAGCGTTCCAGGGTGGTTGAAAGACAACACTAAGGGCCAGATCCACAAAAGGAGTGCATGGCTTTTGCAGGCGCAAAACTGGTGCAAATGTGACAAAAATAAAGCGTGTAATTCACAAAGCACCCGCAAAGGATGGAATTCACTGCAAACTACCCTGCCACGCAGATAGTGCTAATGTTGCGCCTGTGTCATTTGCATGGATGTAAAAGCAGGGAATAGTCATTCTATGCAAAATTGTCCCCTTTTTATGAGTAGCTTTTGCAAAAACCGTCTAATTCAAGAGAGACCAGCGGAAATTGTCACATGTAGTTCGGCTGGTGCAGTTACCGCCTGCAGAAAGCTGGTGTTAATGGCATGTAAACTTACCTCTGAGATACTGTCTCTGTTCATATCTTTGAGTGTGTGATGCTTGAATGATATTGAATTAATGTTCAATGATATCAAGCATGAAATCTTAAGTCCGATAGCGAAGGGATCAGGTCAGTATGTACGCCATCTCAGAGTTTCAGGTACTTAAATATAAAAAGCGTTGAGATCAGATTGCGTTATTAACAATTCACATTATCCTGTAATGAGTAACATTTGCAGAACAAACCGATGACCAAACAGATGAGATTTTTTTTTATATATATATATATATACACACACATACATACATACATACATTCAGTGACACATTTTAAGAGTAAGACTTTAATCAAACATGTTTCAGACCTGCCTGAATGACATCAATTCAGTATATTGTGTTAGACACAAAATACTAGAAGCGTGAATGTTGGTTTGTGATTGTGGTGTGTGCACATGCACTCATTTAAGACATAATCAGGATCCTTTTCAACACCATCCTCTGTCTCAGACACATTATCCTTTATGTCATTTTCACTGTGAAAAAGCTGTGAAAACATCATTGGCAGAAAACTTTCACTTAGGTCATTTTCAGTTGAGAAAAGAGAAACCACGAGCACCGAAAGAAATGGCCTATAAGGCAACTGCCCAGACTTTGTTTTAGTCCTCCTCTATGTTGTAAGAACCCTCAATGTCCCATCAAGAACCATATGTGAGGATGCTACTATGTCATGTGAACTATCAGAGCTCAAAACAAAACAAGTTTTGTTTTTTTAAGATTATAAAACCTGCATGTTATGGGATTTTAAAGTTCCTCCAAAACAAGTGTAAAATCTTGATATTTCTTATGCTATTTAGTCCAGCTGAAACAGCCTGTGGTCAAATTGACATTAACACTCATTCAATTACAAAACAAATAAATATGAAGCTAAAAACTTGAAGGCTACCATTGAATGGGGTTAAATTGGCCCCAAGGATAATAGGCCAGTTGAATGTAACATGCATGCAGTAAAAAGCAGTGAATCATCAGTGACAGGAAATCTGTTAATAGAATATGAGAACAGAAAACAAAAGACACAATTGTGCATTCTCAGTGGGCAAGTAATCAAGGGGGTAGGCTTGGTCTCACCATTGGTAGGGATCTGTAACATGCACAGAATGGACCCAAGTGCAACAATGCTGAGTTGTACAATAAATAGAGTCTTTGAAGTCAACCAGGAATAAGTGGCTGGAAAGTCTGAAACTGAATGAGTTCCAATGATCAAGGCTGGCGGTGGTGATGGGCCTGGGCCTGCTGGGCTTACACAGAGCAGGCCAGGAAGAATCTGTGTAGGAAGTTGACCTCCAGCGGAGAAAACCCTCAGGGAGAAAAAGACAGTATCAGTCCCTTAGAAGAATAACATGATTATTAATAAGGAAGAAGGAGTTCGTACCATAGTCGGTGAGGCCAGAAGAAGAGCAGATGGTGAGGAGACTGTGGCCAGGAGCGCAGTCGGGTACGGCGTAGAAATGCTGGTAAACTAGGCAGGGGGTCTCGAACCAGGAAAGTGGGCCGAAAAGGCAGAGAAGCTGACGAGGGGCAGACAGAAGATCGAGGTGACGGGGATCCGACGAGACAGGCAGACAAGGCACAGTAGGTAAAAAAAAAAAAAAAAAGGGGGGAAACAGCCCGAAGAAGAGCCCTGGAAAGTCTTGCGTGATTCACAAAGACCAATCTGGCAGAAAGTGGCTGGGCACGGGGAGGCTGTATAGTGGCGTGATTAGATATGAGCTGCAGCTGTGCACACAGGTGAGTAGAATGAGGTGATGAGGTGGGAGTGGCTGGCAGGTAGAGTGAAGCAGAGTGAATGGAAAAATACTGGGAGAGGGAGAGCAGGGGAAGCAGAAATGTGACAGGGTTCATATGCAAACCTACATCCTAGCAAGTAATCCTCAAAATGGCAGAATGACATTTAAACATCTCTGGGTTTTCCTTCAGTCCCTTTTCTCTTATAAAAAGCCTATACATGACAACAGATGCTCCCTCATGCCTCCGCACCTCTTAACCACATTTAACAATATGTTATAAGAGTGGGCTAACTCATGGGAATAACTCATTGCATGGTCTGTCTGTTGAACATTTAAGATGGATGTAGATTAACTAGATGCATTGTCCTGTTGAAGCAAAACGAAAACAGCGTGCATCAACTGTCTTCATACAAGCTGTTTCCAACCATGCGTATGACGCGAGGAGAATAGAAAGTAAGCGTTGATTGTGACTATCAAAGCCAATTTGTACGGTTGCCAAAAACGTATGTTTGCCACTGATAGCCGCCGTCTCATGTGTAGAATTTCATAATGTAATGTTTAATATTATAAAGTGAGATGTTGCAGCTGGTGTGCTGTTGGTAGTTCTAAATCATTCAGGGATAAGCCTCTCTTTATAATCAAACATTCACAATGTTTCATAATGAACAGACACAATGTTTCTTGCACCATTGCTTCAGGGAGTGATTTTAATATGGTGCCTTCTAACAGCAAAAAAGGTTCCTTTGTTGTCTTTTCTGTCACATTATGGCACGGTTACAGTTTAAGTAAAAACATCCAACAGGAAAGGAGGAGACACCTTTAACTACTGTAATGTCTATAATGTAACAGTTGGACATGCGGATTTTGAACAGAGTTTGGTAACACGTCATATTAAGGTACACATATTCACCATTAACTAGATGCTTATTGGCACACACATTAGTAGCCCGTTATTAGTCAATATAAAACACTTATCATTTCCTTTTTCTGCATGACCAAATTCTTCACTTATTAGTATATTAGCTAATAGTTTTCCGTCAGTAACCTCTTAAAAACTGCCTACTGATACTAAGTAAGGAAGCTGTTGTTGATGAAGATCTTAACATGCTTAATGCTTAATATGTTCAGTATGGGTATTATAAGGCGACAGTAAGTTACAGCCAGGGGCCAGTAAAATATAATAAAACTCATCAGTCATGACCGATCTGAGTAAATAAGAATGTACTTTTTCCACTGAGCCGTGTGCAACAAAAAATTATATACGCAGATGTTGTTATTTCAGTTACATTTTTGTTATTGAGATAAAACTGTTAGTTCATGGCTCAGTAGTTGCAGAATATGGACACTCAGGATAAGGCATTAATAAGTCCTTATGCTGCTAATGTATGAAAATAAGCAGCCAATTAAAGGTGAATATGTGTAGCTTAATATAAAGTGTTATTGTGTGTGATATTTTTTGTGTAGAAAATCCTAGTCAATCCACCACTTGCATTCATCAGTCCGTGTACGTAAACGTCCTTTAGTAAAGTCGTCTTCAGTATCCAAGTTGGTGTAACTGTGGGGGGAACTGACATTTCATTTTCAAAGAAGAAACTGAAGTTCAATATATTGTCTTTAGATTAGACACACAGGGATGAGACTATCCAAAAGAGCAAGACAAGTATCAAAACTAAAAATCACATATCGCTACAAAGCACTAAGGCTTAAGCTGCCCTAAAGTTCAGTGAACATACATCACATTGGAAAGCCATTTATAAACCTGTCAGTACACAGGCCAACCTCCGCCTGACTTTCATTACCACTGTTATTTTAAGTTCTTGCTGTACTATGCCATCTACACAAAGTAAGCTCAGCGTCAGCCGTGCAGTTAAAAGCACGAAGAAGCATCCCCAGTCTATATTTGCAGTGTCCTCTATAAACTTACAGCTGCAGCCTAGGGCAAGGAAGTGTGAAGCTCAGCTTAGCTGCACTGCAGTTACGTGTGATGGGGGTTTTCGATGAGGCCTGACCCACCGTAACCTCTATGTGGTACTACATCGGACTGGTGGTTGTTTAGATTTGTACTCTCAGATATAAGACATTGAGCAGCCATGTGACAGGTCAAAACAGATACAGGGAAAAGAGATGCAATGCATATCGTATGGTTACAAACAGAAAGAGTGAGAGTTTGACGTTAAAAATTCACTGAAATGACATCCTGAGCCCAGAACAAGGCCGTTCTCCAAACTCTATTTTGAAACAATTAAATTCCACCAGTGGATTACAAAGGTGTCTTCTGTCCTGACCTTTGACCCAGTCGGTTTATCTGCTTCTCGGCCGACATTTTTTCCTCCACGATAAGGCGCTGGGGGCTTCTTCCCTCATCATAATTTTTACAGCTCTCTGTCACTGCTCAGTTTATTTTAGAAGGTAGATCAGGATCCTATTACTCTGTTCACTTTGTGCCTTCCACCCCTTTTTATTAGCAGCGTAACGCCACAGATACATTATCAGAGCTAATCAGAGTCAAATGAATAAAAGTAGTGAAGTGAGACTGCAGGAATTGCCTTTTTCCTCCATTGCATTGCTGCCCTATACAGACAGTCCCCTGAAACTCTACACTTTCTTCTACCTTTCCTATTTGATTTTCTACCCTAAGCCTTTACTTGTTTTCTCTCTTTTTTTTTAATTCCGATGTTTCTTGGACTTTCTCCGTCCTCTAACATCTTCTGTCTGTGTTTCCCTTCTTTCCCCCACTCCCCCCCTCGCTCCCCAACATCTTTCTCTCTTCCTTTCCTCAGGGATTGCCTGTTTGATATTCTACTTGTGTGGCAGGGCTGCAGGATGGATTAGAGCATGGACAGGCCCCACAAACCACCCTGATCTACAGGACATCTTTTCAATCACTTCTCCAGTGCTGTTCCACCTATATAAATACAAAGGGCTTTTTTTTTTTACTTTTTTGAAATGTCCTTTTTACAGCGTGAACATTCATCTTCACATTCGACCCCATTCATTCC
>JAPQRN010000022.1:7041062-7057145 GCA_037367275.1 Coranthus polyacanthus
GGGGGGAATAATAGAGAGGGATAAAAACAAACAGGAAAGGACAAATGTAGATTTTTATGAAGTACCGCCGTTGCTTCACAAACAGGGTGAAATGTGCCAGATGAGTTACATTCTCCACTTCTGCTGAGTCTGAGCATATCAAGTGTCTGCAGGTAGTGTTTGGAACGCCAGCCAGCTCAAAGAGAGAACAATGGCTCATTTGCACCTGTAATGGCTCGCAGCGATTTGTGCTTCACAATGGATGGCTTGCATAGATGTCGCTTAGGCTCTCTTCGAAGGGTTGAAGTATTGCATTTATTTATTCTTGTGTTTATTTATCATGTGTGTTTATCCTCTGTTCTACCTTGATCCTCAGGACCTTTCTCATTTAGACCAAAATTGCAGATCTCTCATGTGGTAAAACAGAATTACTGTGCCTCCCCTGTCTTTTTTTTTTTTTATTGGATCAATAGGGTGATCTTCCAAGGCTGACATTAGGGGGGCATTATATAAATCGTTAGAAGTAAGAGTGTTTAGTCTCTCCTCTAGTACCGGTGGGATATTGATCTATTGTGCCTCATCAAACTGTTTTCTTGCAAAAGTGACACCTGAACAGTAATCACCTTCAAATGGTGAGGTAATAACACAGTGTAAAGGTGCGTAATTGTAGCAGCTAAACAAACACACTAATTAGGAATGTAAGGGAAGTTGGTAGGTATGTTACAGACACTTTGAACAATACTATCCTTAAATAGCAAATCAATCATTTTGCTGTATCTACAAGAACCTCGCGGCGTTTAACCAAATGTACTACTTTCTCGTACAGCTGGCCATGTATAGTGCACGCCGCGTGGTGCCCTTTGGTGCGTAGTCGGGTAAAGTTCAACTTCTCGCTCTTGAAGGTGTAAGCACCAGCATGAATTTAAAAATAGCACGAAATCCTTTAGGCCTAAAAGTGGATTTAGATGCACGATAAAGAAGAGGTTTTCTGTAGATAAATGGGGTGCGAGCTCTTATGGGTTTGTGACAGACAGCTGAGCTAGTGTGTGAAGAGGACCTCGGGCTCTGTTTAATGACGCAATCACTAAGACCAGAGTAAAGTGCAATGGGTCCCACATGCAAGGACACTGAGGGTACATCAAAGTGCACAAGCTATTTTAGTGCACCAAAATACTGCGGGTTTGAATGCTGCATTTGATCAAATTATAGCCAGTGATTCTTAAACCATTTCTCTCCTTATTTTAGTTATTATTAGTTATTAGCCAGACATTAGACTTAACCGTAAAAAATATGTTTCATGTGTCATGTATTCGGTGTAGATGTTGCTTTCGCTTCAGAGGAAGAAAACTGATCCCAATACTAAACCATCATTACATTACATTATGCTTGGGTGGTTAATACTATTATCGTTGCTGTGTGGTGATTTTCCATTTAAGTAAATACGTAGGAAATTCTTACTATGCTGTCATCTTGAACGATTGCATTGCATGATATTTTGAAGGTGAGCTAAGTTATTAAACTATGCTATTATAATCCATGCCGCTGAAAGCCCTCATGCATGCCTACACATGCTAATACTGCCAAACAAGTGTGAATTATTTCTTTGCAGTAAGTATGTATTATAGCGGGAGTATATTTTATCACTCTCAATGACTCCTTGACACTATTTATCACACAGTGGAAGAACTCTGGTACATGAGCCAGCCATCCATCTAGTTCTCTTAGTGACAGCTCATATATGACATTTTGTGCTCTTCCCTAGAGCACTGGAGGGCTAATGAAAGATGAGATATTTCAGAGTGACTAGGCAACCTCTAATCCTAAATATATGAAAGACACTTAATAATATTAGATCATTTTGCCCATCCTACCTTTGAAAGACGGTTGTGGACAAAACCTTTGGTTTCTATGGTGAGGCCTGCATTGTGCCGTGAAATTAAGATGAGCTGAATCACATACATGGCTTAAAGGCTTAACATCTACCCAAAAAAAGGGAATGTGCAGATAATGCAAAGTAAAAAAAGTGTGTACTGTTTGTGTGTCTATATTTGTCTCACTTTAGCTTCGTAAAAAAAGACTCACTTCTCATCCCGCATGTTCTCAAGAGGCTTCAGTCACTGCGACCCAGAGCAGGGTCATCATTCAAATCTGTTTTATTACGGCACCCATTTAGCGTTACTACCCGAAGAAGCATTCAGCGTGTAACAGTAGTAATTAATTAACGGTTCAGTGTGTGGCATTTTGTGTGCCTCACCCTCCCCTAACAACACAAAAACGAAAGGCTCTCGAGAGAGAAAGAAATACAACATTTACAACATAAATGTTACCCCCCCCCAAAAAAAAAAATATAATCATGTATTGCAAGTCCAAAAAGGAGTAGGAAGAAGTCAAACTTAAAATAATGCACCTTAATGCCGACTGCCACCCACTACAAAATGGAAAGAAGAAGAAGAAAAAGTCCATTCTGCATGGAAAAGGACTCCATGGAAAAGGACCAGCTCTCTCTGTAGATATAAACTCATGCAATTGTTTTTTTTTTTTTTTGTAAATTCACTTATAGTATGCAATATACTGAAAGGCCGCATTTTAAGCTGGTATTTTTAACACATTTTATATGTTGAAATAGCAGTTACTTAAAACATGATTATACTCACCAAATGCGCTCTAATAAGTTAGCTGCCTCGCTGATATACTGTATATTAACATTCGGAACAGGAACCAAATCTTTCTTTTTCTCTCTCCATTTACCCCCACCCCATCTTCAGCCATTACTGTCATCAGACTCGGGCTCTCTGACTTTGATAGTGCATGAACATGTCCTGTGCTGAAGTGTTAAGGGCAGGAGGGAGTCAGTGACTGATGTGGAGAGCATCAACGCTCCCCCCAGTGTCAGCCAGTGATTGATGTTCAAAGAATGGTCCAAAAACCCATGACCAACTCACCTCACTGCCAGAGGCACCTTACTCTTTCCCCATATGAAAGTGATATTTGAAGAGATATGAAATAATTATAATATGTTCGAATGTCTCTGAAGTGAAATGAAAGTCCCCTTATATTTCAATAAAATTAATAAAGCACACCATTTAGATACATTAAAGTCCACCTTCTCATTGACATTTTGAGGAAAAAAAGTTGCATTCTGTTACCACAGTTTGGATTGCTCAGGAGAATGCTCTTTCTTCAATACACAATATATAAAAATAACATATTATATATAAGGTACAGCTTTGGAAAAAAATAGGAGACCACTGGTTTTACTGTTTATAGGCATGTGTTTGAGTAAAAAAAAAAAAGCTTTATTTATTCTAGAAACTACTGACAACATTTCTCCTGAATATCAAAATCAAAATATTTCCATTTAGAGAATTTATTTGCAGAAAATGACAACTGGTCAAAAAAAAAAAAAGTAAAAATGCAAATTTTTTCAGGCCTCAGATGCAAAGTGTTTTTGTTTGAATCAATACGAATGTTTCAAGAGGTCAGAATTCAATATTTGGTGGTATAACCCTGATTTTCCATCGCAGCGTCTTGACATGCTCTTTCACATTATTGTTGAATGCTTTATGTCAGTCCTGGTGTTAAAATACAAGCGGCACAGCGTTGTTTGATGACTTGTGACCATCCATCTTCTTCTTGATCACATTCCAGAGGTTTTCAAAGAGGTTAAAGCTTGGATATTCAAAGTGGTCTGTTATTTTTTTTCCAGAGCTGTATATACAACATATATGGAAAGGACCATTAAAATATAGTAATATAGTATGTGACAGTCATTTTACAAATTTTACCTTAATAATTAAACTAAGCAAGGCTGTATCTTGACAATAGGATCAGGTTAGTACAATTTTCTCTCTTTTTTTGTCTTACACATTAAGCCAAGTGTTGTCTCTGTTCCTCTTTATATCTGACCTTCACGAGCAAACAAAGATCCATTTGTCTTCCTTGCTACAATGAGTGGTTGGGGTTACAAAAACTATGTTGGATAAATGAAATGCCTCTGTCAACAATGCTATTTTTACATGGGTGGTCGTTTCGATTAAAATGTCATTGCCTCTGTTCATTTTCTTTGATGTTTCTCTTGAACTTTACACACTTGACTTGTTCTGTCCATAAAATATGAATTATCCTCACTGACTTCACAGGACCTCTTTATGTATGTACATGCACATGTGCACACACGAGCACAGGAATACACGCTCTAATCGTAAGCCCATCTGTGACGTTTAAAGGGTATGGAAAAGGAAATTTTATCATGCCATTATAAATAAAAGACTCGATATGAACTGTGTACCCATAGGATAATTTGAATAATGGTAATATACTGTATATTCTATTCTATTCTAAATATTTATATGTAAAACTCACAATGATAAGCTTATGTATATGAAAAGCATATATGAAAGGTAATGTGGCTGCATCAAAATGGCCTTTTTCATGAGAATAATGTTGTCCCATTCATTTGAAAACAACTATACCGTCTGAGCTTATCACACATTGAAAAGAATAATTCAAGATCTCCAGATGGCTATTCACAACTGTTTAGTCTCCATTGTTGAACACAATGCACACAGTGCATTAAATTACCCAGGGCACACAACTGTAAAAAAACAGAAATTAAAAATAGGACTGCATCCAATGATGGAATAAATGGAAAGGCACTTAAAAGAGGATGATGAGAATGTGGGTGCGTCCCTAGAGAGGGTGGCTGGAACAAATGACTATGGCAGATATGGGTTGAGAAGTCTTCTTAAGATTGACACAGGTAAGTAGTGTGTGTGTGTGCTGTGTCAATTAAGTGCATATAGGACCACTGTCTGTCTGCGAGAAGCTCATTAACACTAAGGTCAGTTTCATCAGGCCCCCAAGCTGTCGTTCTCATATTACCAACCGAGTCGGAAATAAAAATGGCATATCGGGCATGCGTTTGCAAACCTCAATATTGCTTGCAGATTCTGAGATACAGATGCAAATACAGTAAATGCACAGAAGAAGATGTATGATTACACCCTCACCACGCTCATAGACACGCACGTAAACAAAATGAACCACTCGTACCCATTCAACCACACATTAAATAATAGTAGCTGTTTCCCAAGAGAACTTTAAAAAATGCGGAGCAGGTAGCAGGTGCTTGTTAAAATGAATATTGCAACAGTGTTTATGCAAAACATTTTTATCAGTGATAACATGGTTCCATGACACTTAAACCTCTGTATGACTATCTGTGCCTGGCTAATCATGCAAAACTTTTGGAGTTATATAACTAGGAAGCCTCTGTAAGGCATAAGTGTTTTAGAGATTGCTCACATCATTATTTTATTACATCATTTTGCTGGGATTGTTTTATATATATATGTATATATATTCAATTATATATTAATCAGGTGCCATGTGTGCATATATTAATGAACACACACTTAAGGCCCGATCCACAAAAGGACTGCACGGATTTCGCAGCAGCAAAAACGGTGCAAATGACACAAAAATATAGCATCTAATTTGTAAAACACCTGCAAAGGGTGGAATTCGACACAAACACTGCCAAGTAGATGGCATCAAGGTTGTGCCTGTGTCATTTGAATGGATGTAAATTAGGGAATATTCATACATTGGGTGCAAAATCAGCCCCTTTCTATGCAAATAAGCCTCATTGCAAAAACTGTCTAATTCACAAAAGACCAGTGGAAATTGTCACACGAAGTTTGGCTGGTGCAATTACCACCTGCTGAAAGCTGGTGTTAACTATGTAAACTTACCTCTGACTCACTGTCTCTCTCAGTCTCTCTCACTTTCTCCAATCCTTCAAGTTTGTGACGCTTGGATGATACTGAATTAATACTTAATGATGTGACATGCAACATCTTTAGTCAGTTAATGGTGTTTCAGGAGTTTCTCTGAGTTTCAGCACATAACAATAAAAAGCGCCGATAGCGAACAGGCTGTGTTATTACAAACACTTCATCTTGTTAACCAGCAATCCCAGAGTGTAACAGCAGAACACACAACATTAATGACCATCAGATCCTGACTGATCTGGTGTTAATGAAGTTACTGCTGCTGCCTGGTGTGTAAATGCGCACAGTTTCTTTTGGAGCTTGGAGACATACAGCCATCAGTACTAATATTTCTGCAAAATCCAAGATACATTCAGTGACAAGTAACATTATCAAAGAGCACTTTTCAGTGCTGTCTGAGTCACATCAATAGATACAGCTTATTTTGATGGACATGTCAGTAGACTGTGTTATAATGTAAAGTAATAGAGATGCAAGAGAAGCAATAATTAATGAAAGTTGGTTTGTGATTGTAAAGAGCTCTGGAAATGTGTATCTCTGCTCATTAAACACATGCAATTTGCAGTTTTCATTGTGGACCAATGCGTGCGCTCATATGTGGAGAAATGCCTAAAACATTAAAAGAAAAAAAACAAGGGCAAATTGTACTCAGGTGCAAAAGCTTACGGGTGTGTTTGTAACATATCATTACCACCAAATCTTTTGCGGATACGTCCTTAAAATGGAGCAGATTAGCAGATTTGGCCCATGATATTTTATGTACAAAGACAACAATGGACAATGGACATTCACAATGTGTGAATGTGTGACCTTTGCAGTTACTGTGTGAACACTATGTCTGATGTGAAGCACCATTTCAGCTATCGTTTAACCCCCTGCTTCACATTCACATTAACCATGGGGGACGAACAGTTAATATTCTCAGTGAGCGTCAGTGGCTGCTGCACAAACAGTGGCTGATTGCTGGGAGTTCCAGCAGCCAGCGTCTCCCTGCATCTTTTGACACTGAGCCTTTTCCTGTCTCTTCCATGTTATTGGAAAGTGCTGATGGGAAATATATAACAACCCGACACAGAAACTGCCACCTCTGTGCCCTAAGCCTGGCTCTCAACCCGACTGTCAAGATCTAAAAGACAAAAAGCTTCTTGTTACTGTGCCTAGGTGAATAGCTACAGCTCAATTTGTTTTCAGGAGGCAGACTTTGAAAAAGTGAGAGTCACCTGTCTGCATCCCTTTGCACTGTTTGCTCTTTCTCTGAATTGTCACTCATTCTCTTTCCCTTCCCTCCTTTTAGTATTGCCTTTGTCTCTCCATGGATATTCCTGAATGGTTTGTGCCTACAGGCAGCCGTTCCAGTTGTTTATCCCTTTCTCTTTCAATAACATAATGTGGAGGACAGATTTAAACTCTACTTGACAATACAGCCAAATCCACTCTTTTCCAGATTCCATCAGGCATTCAAGTGTGCGCTTCATTTTTTTTATTTTAAACAAACGAAAAATAAAGAGAAAAAAGGTCTTTGAAAGAGCACAGTTAACACACAATGATGTATGCAAATAAAGACAAGCCACTGTCGAATTTATCTTCACATAGTGACATTACCATCGCACCGAAATATATTACAACAACCCCTGCAACCTGAACGTATAGGTACCGCATTTTGATACAACCCACAGCAGCAGAAATGTCGGCTGAAAGTGTTTTCTGATCAAGGACAGAAACCTCAAGGACAGAAGAAAACTTTCAACAACATGAGTTTAAAAAAAGAACCTATAGGACCACTTGACGAATTAGTGCCTTTCTGTAGGAGAAATGCAACAAATAATAAAATGTACAAAAACCCTGTTGCGGGTAACGTGCGACAGGGGTGTGGTTAATGTTTGGTTAGGTTGAGGCACAAAAACAACTTGGTTATAGGGAATGATGACGGTTTACCTCCGTCCTCATGGCTACAGTAATACATATGGGGTTACCATTACAGAACTGACTAACAGCAGACTAACAGTGGTCTCTTGTGTTAACACCCAACCCCCATTCCAACCAAGAAAAATAAATGGCAGATGGGAGAACAGTAAACAAATGTAAATCCAAGTCTTTATGGAACTGATCTGAAAACAACCTGGTGTTAAGTATTAAGCCTTGATTTAAAAATAATACATCTTGCAGCCATCACTAAACACACCTCGTTATGTTTGGATTTTAGACTGAACCTGAAACTTCAAATTTTAATTTGACTGAAAAACCATTCCAGAGCCTTGAGGAGCGGGTGGCAGAAAAAAAAAAAAAAAGAAAAAAAAAAACTGGAAGCAAATGTTTGGATGTACTTCGGCAAAAGAGAAAAGGTCACGTCATCACCAACAAATGAATAGGCTTCTCTTTCTATATGTGTTATTTATCAAGTAGCAACAAATCCATTTTCGCAGTGTTGCAATGCATTGTTTGCCAAGGAAAGCAAAGGAAGCAAACCACCTTTTATATTGTTTGCACATTTCTTTAAACCAAAATGAACGAAGCGGGTCAGTGCTGAAGTGCTGAAATCTCAATCACCGCTTCCTGAGTAAAGACAATACCAATTTGGTTATCACAATTATTATCATTAGAATTCCTTTAGGTTCACAGTCTTTATGAACCATTACTTCATCTTCCACTGTGCAGTTAAATGAGTCCCATAATTTTCATTGTACATACTCTAGAGTCTAAAAATTAGATGAAGTGTTACAGGAAGGCATCATTCACACTTCAGTCCATTTCTAATGATTCCATTATTCATTTGATACCCCCACCACCGCCACCACTACCACCACCACCACCACCCTTCTCCAATCTTACCCCAGAGGGGTCAAGACTGAACACTATTCTGCCTTTAAATGGAACACTGATTGTTTTTCATGTTTATTCACAACCCACGGGTCAGCAGCCTCCCATAATCTGCTGTTTCTTCCAAGGACAATTTGGGGGATATCATGAATAAAAATGATCTTAATATTATCTCTGTGAAAGGACCCATGGCAACTATGAATACCATTAGAGCCTGATCAGAGGCCGTTAGTGTCACATTTATATGGCCAGAGAAACAGTATAGGTCCTGCATGAGTGACTACGGAGACTGGCTGTTTACACTCTTTTGTCATCGGTGCTTTCGTATATTTTCTTATACACATAGTACTGTATTTCAATGGGAAATTTTTACACTGTAATGGAGTTTTGATCCCTGCAGGCAATTTTTTTTTGTGCAATTAAAGTATGGGTGTATTTATACTTGATCCTACATTATACAAGGTTCATCATACTATCAGAAACATAAGAGAAAGTCACTGTGTCTTTGTAAAAGTACCTATACTGTAAATCGAGCTTAATAGAACAGTCACAGCAATTTGCCTCCTCCAATACCCTTGACCTAGATGGTGGAACTTCCAGGGGAGTAGAGAATTAAAAGAGAGAGAAAAATACAATTATATGTGGGAAAAAAAAAACATGTTAGGTGATCAAATATAGTATTTTCCTTGAACTGTGGGGTAAGGGGATGACTGTTCTCATAATATTAACATTTAGGACAGTAAAGACAATATTCCAGGGGATATGTTCTACCTACATAATCTCCAAGGGAAGGAGGGGTTATCACAAAGGTTGTCAGGATCATACAAATTACACATACTGTGTCACAGTATCTTGATTCTGACTCTGGCTGGGTGGAGTTAAGCTAGAGATGTTTTATTATGCATGGGTTGGAGTTTAAACAGTGACCGTGGTTGATTTCTGTTAATATAGTATGAAATTAATCCTGAGGTCAAGACCAATCTGTCCTGACATCCTTGTCTTGTTAAAACCTCCTTTTCTTTTAAATATTTCTTCTTGCACTGTTAAAGGTTTTATGTGTTTTAAATTCCCTTCTCCTGACTTTGAGGCCTTTATTTTAATGAACCAAGGTGCAATGTGCAAAGCGCAGCCAACTGGGCCGTGGCAACAGGGCGGAATGAGAGAGAATCCATTATCATACATTACATGTGGGTGTGTGTTAGGCGTTGTAACTATCATGGCCAATCACATTGGTTCCTCTCAACCCCTTTAAAGCAGATGGCCTCCCCATAATGTACTGACAGTTGGCTAATGGAGAAGAGTCCAGACCAGCTTTCCTAAAAGAAAACTAATATTCTTGCCACTGAACATGGAGTGACTATTTTTATATCCAAATTTGTACATGTTGTTCTTGCATATGTCTATATGGTGGCACAAATATGCCAGTAAAGGCAGACAATGTGGCTTTTTTATGTTGAAATATCTCTAGCCCCTGTATACCAGGTGTTAAGTGCCTCTGTGTTCCCTGTAAGTATCGAAATCAGACGGACGAAACACCAGAACTGAACAATATGCACCTTCCTTCTGCAGCTCTCTCCTACTGGTCCAAATCAAAAGACGAAATACATAACGTGACACCTTTTCACGCTGCTGTGGAAAAGACACTTTTTCGAGCTTCTGTGTCGAGCCACGGAGTGGAGTCACATCTGAGGAAATCTTAACAGAGATCGGTAATTACAGCCCTCGATCATGTATTTAACCCACTGTCTGAAAACACCTGTGATTAGCCAAAGCCTGCGTCACGAGGTAGGTTATCTACAGTCAAAACCACAGAAGTGGGTAGAATTCTTGCTTCCACTCAGACCACTTGAATTACAATATGCTGAAAGGTAATTATGAAAAAAAAAAAACTATCAAGTACTGCAACTTTAATTGGAGGTACACTGGAAGTACATTTTTACATGTGCTGCTTAAAGCACTTACAAATTACATTTGTTAAACTCAACAGCTGTGCATCTCTCAGACCACAGTGCTGTGCAGTTTTTCTTCGGATCATCTATTTCATAGTGTAAGGGTTGTGGGTGTTATGTCTGTTTCTAAGACGAAGACTAAGCAGGCTTGAGCTCGTTCTCATAGCTTTAATGTGAACTCCACAAAATATTCACTGACAAAAAACAGTGAAAACAGAGATTGTCTGAATAAGCTGGAAACAGAAAGTCTTCCTGTCTCTCTTTACCTGCCTTCCACCATAATACTAGTATCATAATTAAATGTTTTAATAAGACTTGTTAACTCCATTAACCTTCATTGTTAAAAACCTTCAATGGGAATTTAACTCCAAATTTAGCTCTTAAGATAGTTCCAATGACAGGTGTGTTGGCTATCCTCAGTAAACAAGACGGAATTTGTCAGGAATTTATGTTGATTTTCAGCGCCACTGAACTTTCATTAAGGATCACTTACATTAGAAAGTATCAGGTGCTATACAATAATTATAGCTCCATTATCATCCTTAGAACTTTCTCACCGGCCCCCTAGAGTCAGTGTTTTGTATAGCTGACTAATGAAAGGTCTTTCATACAGTATAAGTGTAAATTGTAACGACAATTACAAAAATCCTGTGTAATTATAGGCTATCTCCAATGTCACAAGGCCTTGAGGCATCTGGCTTAACCCAGAAGAGAGACAAACATAAAACCCAGTTTAAGGCAAGTTTGCAGATTGGTCTGTCTGGTTAAACTGTCTGCATTAATTATTTAGTAATTAGCTACATGTAATTGCTTTCTGACACCTAGGATTACGCTGTCTTTGTAATGCATTAGCTGTCTCCATTACAGCAGGGTGTTGGATAAGCCTGTACTTATACATGTGGCTTATCTTTTCATTCTCTTTTCATTTCACTGCCCCCACGCCCAATATGTCTTGATTTCCACCCAATTTTTGTTTGTTTTGCATTTTCTTTTCTCCTACATGTTCCCCATCCATATCTCATTTTTTTCATAGGTGTGTGTGTGTGTGTGTGTGTGTGTGTGTGTGAATTTGGGTGAAGTCAGACCAAAACCAGCGATGCCCTGTACAACTGGGCCTCTAAGTCTTTTATTATTTCCAAATCCACTCATTACATTCACACTTTTGGCTGTGTTTTCACATTTTGTTAAAGAAAAAAAAAACATTTTACACATGCAGCATTGACCCTTTTGCACATCTTTTCACTCTGGCTGTACACTGAGACCTTGAAGCTTGGCTTGGATCTCATATCTCCAGACCTAGGGATATTCACCCAGACTTCAGGCCAAACAGAGACGGCTGATTATCAGAGGTGCCTTGGGATAGACTGGGGAACTGCAGAACCAGGAGGCTCATAGAGAGGAGATAAGACTGGGTTTTTATGGGTTAGTTGAGCTGTCCAACATAACCTAGAGGGATGTGTGAATAAGCAGTATACATGTGTATGTGTGTGCACATGCAGCTATGTGTCTGTGTGTGTTTACTGTATATGTTTTCGTATGTACAGGGTGTTCATTTTACGGCCATGGCACATAGTGCATGGCTGGTATGTCCTGAAGAACATTTGTAAGCTGCAAGCTGTGCTAAAAGGGAGAAAAAGGGAAAAATAAGTGTGGAAGTGGCTCAAAAGCTTCTTTTTGGACACATGGGTGACTTGGACACATTTCCCACCACTGAATCTCCCCTCCACAGACACATTCTTTCTCAGTCCTGCACACACGAGAAAACTAAGAATATTTAACTTCTTAAGAGACGCGAGGTCAGTCAAAGATGCCACTGCTTTAAAACTAAATGTAAACTAAAATGCCGTCTTACCTCCTCTAGTACTGGATGAGACAGAAGCTGGAAAAAATGGGAATTCTGGAAATAACTAAAGAGGGGGAAAGGCTTAGGTATAAGAGCATTGGTAGAAATGTGGCAGGGTCTCCTCCCTACCTGTTGAAATGCACCTCCTTTGCCCTGTCAGTCTTCACTGGCATTTGCTTTAAGCTTGAGATTCAGTATCTATCAATTTGTGGATTGCTACTTCGCTTTAAGGACTTAATGATGTGAGGGATATGAGCAGAGCCTGGTGAGTGGGCGTCTCAGTCTGTGCTGTGGAGATACTACAGTAAAAGAAGTGTTCTAACATCATTTAGACACTCAACCTGATCAGAGAAATTATTGAGTTTGACTGAGTTGACTTAGTATGTAATGACATCAAAGACATGAGCTTACCCCCATATTTGTGTGTCTCCCCCTGAGAGCTGAGTTGGCACCGGGATTTGGAACATTTTACCATCAAATTGCTGCTCTTGAGTAAGAAATGGAGCACAGCGGGGTGACAAGTAGGCAGGATGATGTATATTCCTCAGCCAAATCAAAAGTGTCGTATTACTCAGACTGCTTGATAGGAGATTATTTTAGGAAACTAAACCTGCATACATTCTGTCTGTAACCCGAAGATATAAAAGCAGCCGCCCACACCAAGTGCAAGCGGACTGTTAGATAAATATTACTTAGCAACTCTACATAATTGAAATACAGAATTTCAACTAAAAGTATTTGTGCCAAATGAGGACCCAGCCCTTATGCTTAACCCTGGGTGTTATCAAATGGAACAATTGGTGAACAGACACATCTAGCCGTATTTCAAAAGACAGTATAATGATAAAAATAATAATAATAATAATAGTGAATGTCACTAAAGAAAATCAGAGGCCACCACTGCAATGGGAAAGACAGAGACACGTCAAGTAAGTCCATCAAATCTCTAATACAGGCTGATTCTAATACCTTTCTGCAAAAATATTAAAAACCTACCATCAAAGAAGTCATGCTTCATTATATCTTATCAGTATGCAACTCTTGCTCACAAGACATATTGTCTTTACAAATCTGCCTCACAGCGATGATTATTCTTGTGTACTATATAGTAATTTGGGGAATTTAAACTGCCATATAAGATTTTGTTTGATGATAGGCTGGCTAGAGAGACGGGAAACAAACAGGAGGAAAATATGATTTCCTTTTCTTTTTTTTTTCTTTCTTTAATTTATGTAATGCTCATTTCATAACCTGTTTATGGGGTTAGGGTTAGCTCGACCAACCAACTCATTAACACACAATGTGAAGTTAGGTCACTTTTAAGGGCAGTGCATTGACTTGAATTCATTGCCTGGAGGCATATCGTAACCTTAATGTAACCCCAATCAAGAAAAGCCTAACACCACTGCGATGAAACCAAGAGAGGGACATCAATTCTATCCACAAAAACATTATCCGACTAATGTAGTGTGACTCAAAATATAACCTCAAAATGTGGCATTTAGAACTGCTAAAACGCAGAGCATAGTCACAAATGCACAAATTAAAAGTTGTGAAGTATGCCACTTCATTTATTAGAAATAATAACACAGCTGCAGCTCTGTTTTTTTTTTGTTTTTTTTTTTAGCCTCCTGTGTATGCCCGCTACCCTTTCCCAAAGTTTCAAATGGAGCATCTGTTGTCCATACCAACAAATAACAGCAAGATCCTCTCCTGCTGTGGTCGGAGATAATGACTTTACTTGAAGCAGACATGAAGCTTTTGGCAAGTTTCTAACAATGAGCAGTAGCTGTTTGAGCTGTATTGTGTGCTTTTTTTAAGACACTACAGTAATCTTTGTAACCTTTGTGGATTTAATTAGTGAATAATACATTATACATTGCGTACAATACATTATAGATGCCTTAATGCATTATATAGGTATGTGTAATGCATTATAAATATTTATTCATAACAAATGTTAACCGATTTTGCATTATTTACCCAATCCCTTGCGCCTGATGCTTGTTTTCACTTGTTTTAAAGGTCCCGTGCACTTCGGCTGTCAGTTGTCCATTGGGCCTCTGCCTTTTCTCAAGCAACCGACCACAGGTTAACAATCCACTCGCAAGCTGGGATGAAACTGTAGTAGCTGTCACTTTCATGAGATATATTCGTAATTGACTTTTCAAGCGTCAAACAACATTAATTAAACAGAGCGTACTTTATTTTGGGGATTCACGGATAGACTCATATGACATGTCGACAACTTCAAGTCAGCAATTGCAGCTTGAACCACCGCGGAGAAAGTCAGCCTCCTTTCCAGAGACCGGGTCTACACTAAGTCAAACTTCGCTCATTCTAAACATTATGCAGCTCTAGTGTAAAGGATTATCTGATGACCTTACACTACAAAGATTCACGCTGCTCTGCATTCACACTATTGTCACACAGATGTCAAAGGATCAGCATGCAGTGTGAGACACGGCGCCAAGGTCAGGAAGTCATTGCCAGACAAGTCGCAAGGAGCTGAACATTGGTTACATTTAATGATTTAAGTGATTATTGTGTCAGTATGTTGCAACAGTATGTTATTTAGAATTGATTTTGTTGTTTTTTAAATCAAATTATTGAAGCATTTATATTTTGTTCATTTTGTGGTCAGAGTTCAGATTGCATGAAGAAAATGAACTGATGAAATTTGGTTTCATAATTTCCTATTATACTATTGGACATTAAAAGTAATGCAAAGCAGGTGAAAAGCAGAGAGATGAAGAGACAAAACGAATTAACTTTTAACAGCTCAACTGTAAAATGAAAACAAATAAAAAAATAAAAAATAAAAAAAATCAAATCAAATAAATAGAAGTTTAACTTGTTATGCTAGCTCCAACAATCATACTATAACAAACTGACTGATAAGGTCTGCATTTTCCAAATTAAAACATAAACTCACTTATCTTAACTAATCAAGAGTGGACTGTTAGCATTGTTGCATAATGGAAAGGTAGTGAATAAATATAGCATGGGGCCATGGGAGCTGGTTTAGAGAGTTTACACATTACATTTGTTACACTATGTAACTTTATTGTAAAAAATGTATAGACTCAAATAAATCCTTCAGTCATCACTTACCTGCAGAGACACTGTCCTCTCTCTGGATTTCCTTCATTTTGTTCCTGGTTGTGGACCTTTGGGTAATGACCTCTACCTAATAACACCATCACACAGTGTGTACGGCAGAACAATATAAAACCAAAGCAGCTCCATGACGTGGCTCTCTCCTCTCTCCGGTCTTATGGATTCTCAAAATGTGTGTCTTGTCTGCGAGACAACATTAACACAGACACTCAGACTTCTCAGCCACAGACAGGTCTGCGCTTTTCCTCAAAAGCTTCCCTTTCAGTTGTGTGAAAGTTTGTATGTATTTATGTGTGTTTTAGTCCAGAACTGCTGTGACACAAGCGGTGATGTTTTATTTCTGTTTTTCACAGCTTTCTTTTCATTCAGTCTGTAGCTCCCTCGGTGGTCTGTTCGCAATCAACAAGCGAGAAATGTTACATCGTTTACCTTTTTACCTCCTGGAAGCTATTATGACTTTTACGGAAACTGTCCCGTCACTGTTAAAACGCTTCTATGTCATTTGCTTAAAGACAAAGCACGTATGTGCAGTGAATGGAATTGGATTGGAGATGCACATTGTTCACTTCTAGGATAAGCTTTA
>JAPQRN010000022.1:7088061-7135553 GCA_037367275.1 Coranthus polyacanthus
CAAATATTTTAAAGGTATTTTAAAGATATTAATAAAGAAAAAAATATGTATAACAGGGTCAAAATTGTACATTTTTAGAGGGCCTGCTTTTTATGATTTGTGACCCAAGAATCATCTCATACATACCATTACCACTGCTGGACACCAATAGGTCAGCATAATAAAATTCAGTGACATGATCTTTAAATCACCAGCTGCATATGTGTGTAGAATACAAGACTGGATGTCACAGTCACTTTTTTCAAGAAACACAAAGACCACCTTTGCAACAAAATAATATATGGATGACACCATTATTAAATATATATATATATATAGAGAGAGAGAGAATAATAAATGATGAGACTAGAGTGCAACATTCAGTTGAAACAGGTTTAGTTTGGCTTTGTTCAAATCAAAGTTAATCACTCTTCAGCATATCTAGCATTTCGATAGCCAGCAGTTGATCATTTAAAAACCAATTCATTTAGAACCTCTTTCTCTGTCTCATTTTGTTTTACCTTGGAGGCATCCACATTTTAATCATCATTACCATGATCGTAATTACCATTCACATCATCATAATCCTAAAGACATTAAACAAGCTGCTGCTAATTTCTCATGACAAAGAGCTTCGGTGCATTCATTGACTGCACTCTGTTGCTTTAAATTGCTTTCCAATCCCAAACACTCGCTGAAGTCCCAAATGAGGTTGGCACCGAGAACTGACAGACCTTTTACCCTGCCTATTAGAATTCATATTAAAAAAAATGTACTACAGTTTAATCAGTCATCATTTTGACATGTTTTAATTTAAAGAAAAATGTATTATAGAGTAGCACAATATTAAAAGTTTTCTGCCAAATAAGCACAAATGTCAATGTTTGATGAATTTAGCATCAATTGAATTTGCAAACTGGACTTTAAATTACTGTTTGAAGTGTTGTAAAATGGTCAGTAAGGGTTTAATTAATGGGTTGTTGAGCAGCAGTAATGCAAGTTTGGAAAGATCCTGTGTGTGTGTGTGTGTGTGTGTGTGTGTGTGAGGTGTGTGTCTTCTTTTTTTTCCTGAACCCCTATAATCATACATTAGGCCACAGAACTGTTTTGCTGTTTTGGAAATACTGAGAGTCCCAAATGTTTGACTTTGATTTCCCATCCTCTAAAAAGCAAGATCCAAAATGTATAGAACCACTGGCAAGATAAGTGGTCAAGAGAATATTGCTGAAATATTTCTCAGAGCTCCAAAATTGTTTCAATTCCCTCTAATCTGATTTTGTAATGTCACTGCTCCAGGTTTTACTTAGCCAACTTATATATCAGGGAATCTTTTTGGAACAGGTTTTTGAAAATAAATGTAGTTTCCATTCTTTATAAAGTTGGTGAATGGGCTTTTTTGCTAATGGAACAGAATACTATGAGATGTCCTGAAAGAACAATGGCTGTGCTCTGAGTACAATAAAGAGTAGAGACTTGAGTGCTGTCTGTTATAATCAATACTGCTGGCACGCCAAGGCTAAGATTAAGATGATTATGTTTTCACCCAAAGGAAGAAAACAGGAGTTACTGCAAATAATAAGGTAATTTGTATATTACATTTCTACAAATGGGTAATTCAGTTCAGTAAAAAATGTTGATATATTTTTGATGTTGATATACTAAAACAGTTACTGGAAATAAATAAGTAAAGGACATGACAGAGAGAAATATATATTTTCTCTGAGCAATATTATTGTGAAACGTGGAATCACTCCCCATGTCATGGAGCTGGAGAAGTTCTATGAAGTCTGCATCCAGTGCCTTTGGGATCCTGAAGAAACATCAGTTCAAACTAAATGTGGCAGCTCAGAAAGATGTTGATTTATGGTGCCCCTCTTGCCCTCTGCACCCCTATCTGTCTTCGCCATCAGGCTGCATTTGCAAAGTTTCTAGTCAATATGAAGTGTCAACCACCCGTACACCCTTTTTTTTTTTATTTATTTATTTCTTTTCTCAGCTAAGTGCATCTAGACCTCTGCAGAAACACATAGCAGTGTGGTAAGCCTGGTTTATTTTTCTGCATTTTAAATACAAAAGAAGACACATTGTGATAGTTTGTTAGTATTTTCATATATCTATAAGAGATATCAACCTACTACCTAGTCATGTAAATAAAAAAATGAACCAAAAAACTCTCTTGGCTGATGTGTGCAAAAGCATTGACCAGTGGCATTTCAACAGGGCACGTACTGTAGTCAAAGCACATGCACTTAGGCTAAATAGACATATGTCTTCACAGTAAAACATGCTGCATGAAAAAAAAGCAGCTCATCTGTGTCATGAATGTTGTTTTATCTATTTTCGTTGCATCTTTAACAAGGTAGGCTAATGCTACCGAATGCTATTATGCAACAGCATGTTGAAGGTTTACAGTGTACATTTATGGAAGTTGCCATGGTCTTTGCCAAAGTTGTTAACTAAGCATGCACCTGACTTTCTGAGTGGCACCTACAATAATATTTTACAAGCTTATCAATTTAACCACGGTAGCCTTTTAAAATGAACTGACGCGTGTAAGTTTCCGTTTTTATTTAAAGTACGTTCAGAAATCTACTTCAACACCTGCTTCAGTAGGTACAAACAAAGTGCATAACCCAAGTAATAAAGCAGGCTCGATCAGGTGTTCTGCTGATGTGAATATACTGCGGATTTCAGAGTTATGTTCTCACGTAGGTGTCTGTAGCTGAGGCTTTTACCATCCACTGGGCAATGATCACATTTATGTGCCTGATATGAGATATATCTGCATCTGGCTATAATAATCACAAGCTGAATTAAGTTTAAATTTCCTACAACTTTTCTGCAAATTGTAATTTTCATTTTCAACTTTATCTGCCGTGTTGCTACTGACTGAATGAGGCATACTTGGTTTTGACTAAAAGATTGAATTTCTCATTCTCTTACAAGTTCTTTTTCAGAGCACGTACCAAATTCATGTTCCCTTTGAATTGTCATTTAAATGACTGATTTACTGTCTAGACTTGTTCTGAATGTTTCTCTTGGCAAGGATTATATAAAACGTAGTGAAGGCAGTTGAGGGAATGTAAGGAAGCTTAGCATAAAACAAATAATTAATGGTTTGAATCTGGGTGTTCGGCTAGGTTTTACATTTGCAGATGATTGTGGCACCCGCGTAAAGTCTTACCTCCACTGCCAAATGTATCAGTATCAGCGCTCACTACAAACACAGCCTTGGCAGACAAAGCATTGCATATTGGATTAACAGATAGATAAACATACCCTTGGTGGTGCTTTATAGTAACTGGTTGTCCTTAAATGCAAAATTATGCAAGTTCTGACCCAGCAAATTATGCTGTTGCAATACCTCTTTTAACTAGAGGCACAAAGTCACAGGTATGAACCATATGTCCTCAAATAGTGACAAGGTTATCTCACCTGCAGAAGGTACCAGACCTTTATCTGAAGCAGGCATGTATTAGAGACAGGCCTTTATTTCTAATTCTCTCCGTTTGTTAAGTATAATCAGTCATAGGCTGTAAATGACCCATCTCTGCTATAATCCGGCATGTTTACAATTTGTATAACTTTAATAGATGTTCATCAGCGTGCACTGTCCCTATTAAATAAACAAATATTTTATTACGACACGTTGTTTTGATCCACTCCATTTTGCCCAGTTAAAGGTACTGCATTATGCTCAACACTGCTTGTAACTGTCTCAAATTAAAGGTCCTCTAGCATTTCAGTGGGAATAAAATCTTTAATTACTTAACAAGGTTTATATTTGTGTGAAACATTTGCATGAACTTGCAAGTTTCCCGTAAGGCACTTGAAAGTGTGAATCCTGGGGTGCTTACTACAAAAACAATTTATTTGAGACCCTAACACGTGGGCAATATCACTTTAGATGAGCAGCCCAGAACATAACATTAGTTATTTATTAGTTACAAGAGTTACTTAAATGAAAGCAGTAGAAATATATAAAAACTTAACCGTCATACATATTATCGGGAGCTGTGCTTGTTTCTTTTTCCTTTATTGGTTTCGTGCTGACGGTATCTCCAGACATTATTCTTAACCCTTCTTTTACATGACTACACATTTTTATTTGAGGAAAAACAGTATTATAAAAGATATCTGTCATCTGGGGGGAAAAAAAATGAATAAATAACTTTTAGCCCATGAAGCTAGATGTTACGGTTTAGTGAAATCAATAGCACACCAGCTGCACTTATAAGCAATTAAATATAATCACCCTTTAGTTGGTAGACTCATTTTTTTCTGTTCTCATAGCCATAAATAATATAGCTAATAAGACCATGAGACATCCAGCTTTTGATAGTGTTTCACGGTTCCTTTCTGTTCTATTCTATTCTATTTTATTCTCTTTCTGCACTCTACTCTCAGCACTGTTTCTTTCAGAAAAAGACAAGATGAAGCTGCCCAAGAAAACATGTCACATCAACATTCTGTAACAAAATGATGCCTAAAGACAGCTGTGTGAAAGTTATAATTAGCCGAGAGATAAGAAAACGACCCCTATGCTTTTACAAACTGCACTGAAAGGCTCAGCATACTTATACTCTAGTTCAACCCGAGGGCAACTTTTGAACAGCTGTAAGGTCATAAAAATTGTACTGTACCGTGTTGTGGTTTTGTGGTGCTTAAATTGTGCAGCAAAGAAAACAGGGCTCGATCTGAACTTGTTTTCAATCATCGTGACTTTATTTCCACAGTAGCAGCAAAACAAGGCATCCTCCTGCAGGTTGAAATGAACGAACCGGATGCTTTTAGTGCAGACAGACTCACTGTAAACAGACTTAAACACATTTGCAACATTAACGCTCCAAATGGCCCAGGATGTTGACGCTCTCTCTGTAAAACGTTTTATATAATATTTTATTCTATAAAATAAATCAGAGACTTTTATTAAGCTTATTTCCAGGAATGGTATTATGTCTTTTCTCTTTAGAGCAGTAGACAAACAAGTTTCTTCAGTTTAGGTGAAGGTGCAAAAGTCTTACTATAATGGAAGCAAAAACCCTATTTGTATTCTTTGGCAGCCTTTCTCTCACACACTGTTGATGATTCCTGAATGACATCTGAGTGACTAACAACAGGAAGTATTTTCCCCCATTGGTTGTTTTCTTTGCACAAGCACACAACTTACTGTGTTAGAAATAAGAAGGTTGTGACTCAGTCTGTCTTTCTTATGAGCTTATGCAGTTGTGTTTTTTTCATTCCATGCTCATTTTTGAATACACTTAGTTTTAAGAGGCAAAGTTACTTTTACCCATCAGGGAATTTGACTTTCCTCAGAGAAATTAGTATTAGCAGACGGTGAATTAATTTCATTTTGGGGGAACCAAACTAAAGTTGTAATTGGATTTCTTTTCCTTCTTCTTCTTATCTTAGAGTTATTTTAATTTTATTTCTTTATCATTGAACTATCAGGCACAGACTCCTATTGTCAGCAGGTGCTCTAAAATCCTCAAAAGTGTCAGAAAGTTGTTCCCAGCAGGTCCAGAGACAATTTTCAGGAATATTAAATGGCTCTACACAGCATCCAATTAGAAGGGTTCTTCTGGTAACAAATTAAAGAAGCATAGCTTGCTACAAAGCCTGTCCTCCTATTAAACATGTTTGAAAAACCTGCTTAAGACCCATAGGTACGTATAGTTGTCAGTGTGCCATCTTTTTCTTTTCCTGTTTTTATTCTTTCGTTTAAGTGATGAGACAGAGCAAGCTGAGTGACCTAACTAGTAAGTAGCAAAGCCTCTAGGAGGAGGGTGGATGGTTGGTTCAAAGCTTTGGATTTTAACACTGGAGACTGCTGTTTGTTCCCATTTCAAAGTGAGAGCAAGCATTGCTACTTTTGTCAATTTGTTACTCAACTCTGTTTCTTACTGTAACTGCTTATTTTAACACTCAACATGATATTTCCAATTCCTAACCGAGTAGTTTTGTACCTAAGCATAACCAGAAAAGCGTCATCCAATCTTTTTATTTTTATTTTAACCGTAACTACAATTGTTTTTTTTGTTTTTTTCCCCCAACCCTAACTACGTGTCTTAAGGTTCCGTTTGTGAAATTCAGTGAAAACTAGAGGTGAAGTTGAACGAACCAACCAAATGAATACCCGTTGCCTCACCCTCCCTTACGGTGGTTGCTAAAACCATGAGAAACTTGAAAGCCCTCCTCATACAACCTCATGTTTGGTTTGTCTGTTTTGGGCATTTTGGTTAATGGGATAATAAATGGTCCACACTCCAGCATAGCAAGTGACAGTAATGCAGCTTAATGCTGTATGTCATCCACCATAAAATGGAAAAAAAAAAAAAAAACAGAAGAAGAGGAAGTCTGTTCAAAGCTACAATTAGAAACATGGCAGCACAACGGTAGACTCCAGGGAAAGGGAACCTCTGTAGATATAAACAGCTCATTCTAATGAAAATATAATTATTCTTATTTTCAGGTGATGATACACTAATGAAAATATGATTAGGATTATTTATTAGACTACCTGTCATAAAAATGACAAAACATATCAGAAGTGCTTTAATGCGGACTCTTTTATTTTCAGCGAGCTCTTGATTCACCATTTTGAACAGGAATGAGGAACTGAATTCAACCTTTTTATACCCAAATTTGAGGCGGCTCACTGGGCTTCTCTGAGAAGTCAGAAATTAATCAAGCATAATATTCAAGCACTAAAACTAATTTTTTTGTTCAGGAATGCTAGTAAATAACTATAATTTGACATCTAAATCAAAACATGATAATGTGCTTTCCTTTTTTTGGTGGGTTTTTTTGTAAAACAGGAAATTTGAAAAGTCATGGATAACAATAAATATATTTTAACATTAAAAATATCATTTCAGTTAAAGAGCTTCTACATACCGATGCATTAACTGTTACAGAAAACATAAAAAATGATTTTGGTAATTACCAATGCTGTTAATTTAGGACAAATGTTACATAAACCTTACATTGGGTGGTGGTCTAATAAATTTGTTAAGCACTGTAGGTTCCTCTAAATGTTACATACTGAAGATTTAAAATGAACCACACTTTAACTATGACGTGTTACAGTCTAAATGTAACAGTGACTGTCATCATTTTGTTTGCGGAGCATAACTGAGAAAACCATTCAATATTTTTTCACCAAACTTGCTACAATTTATTAGTTACGTGTTGGAGTGGTGCCTTTTGCTATCTTGTCTGTCGTCCATGTTGTTCGTCATGTGATCATTGCGTTGCTGGAGCAGAACTAGAAAACCATTCAGTTTGTTTTTTTTTTCCAGAAAACTACAGAAACTACATGACTCTGCTGTCTATGGGCAAACTCCATCGAACACAGCTAACATCCATAACAAGTTCCACATTTTCGATTTTGTGGGGGCCAGGGGGATATGCCATCCTCTGATGGCTCTTATAATGTTAATGCTGTGGTATTTTGTAACATCCCTCCTACTGCCAGCATCCAGCATTGTGTGTGATTTCACCTGCTGCTGGTGATGATTCATCAAAAGCTGCTATGGGTCGTGCCAAAGGGTAGGGACAAAACATATGTAGTTGTTTAGGTTTGGAGGATAAATATGTACAATGTTGGCAATGAATTCTGCTGCAGTGGTATGACTTTGGCTAACTCCAGTGCACACACTCATTTTCTTCACTTTTGTTTTTTAACCAAAGCACTTATTTCACTTTAAGAATATTATATAGACAAAAATATATCATCAGACCTCAGTATATGACAGTTAAGCACCATGCTGCGTATGTGTTCTCTTCACTCTTCTCTGAAGCACTGTGGCCTGTGCATGCCCTCCCAGCAGGTAGGCATGTGTCCTGCCTCTGTTATCTCTGTAGTTATTCATGGCAGCAGGTGCTCTCTCTGACATTTGTGGGGCGGGTCTTCAGCCTTTGTCTTCCAAGCCCTGGGGGAGTGCACCAACCATGACTTCGCTGCACCTGATCCCCTGTATGGCATTTGCATTGGGCCATTACTCTCCCACTCTCCCCTGGTGTCACTGCACCAGTGCAGGACACTGATTATATAAACCGAGGGCTGGAACTATTAGCATGCAGAAAAGCATAGCACTTTCATATGAAAGAAACTTTCTGGAACAAAGTTCAACATCAGAGTGCTAGAATAATATAATTTCTGCTTTGATGTTTATGCTTAGCATTCCTTGGAGACAAACTGGGCGGTGGAGGAAGAAGGGACTCTGGAGACAAGAGCTATTTGATTTATCCTACCACTTAGCAGAGCATTTCATTAATACACTGCAAGAGAGTTGGGATTTCTTTCAAGACTTTTTTTAAGCACATTATCTTATACTGCATGCACATGTACTGTACATACAACCCAATAACTTTGCATGTAGTCATTTTTTATTATGAATGTAACCACCATTTGGAGTGAGGGTTCAGTGCTTTTAATATTCTATCCTCTTTGCCAAATTAAATCTAAGACTGCAATGGGAGCACTACTGTAATAATTCAGTGCTGAAAATGAATAATGTTATTGGGCCTTTTTTAGATTGAATTGTTTAATACACTGTCCACTCATAATCTTACAACAGTCAAACAATCCCTTGTAGTCCTCTGTATTTGTGCTAGTTTCTTGTGTGTTGTGAGTTACTGCTTATTCAGCTGCTGGAAATTTTACTTGAAGAGCGCCCAAATAATTATTTGGTCAAGCAACATCTTTACCTCTGCCAAGGAGGTACTGTGTGCTTTTTTTTGGTTTGTTTGTTTGTCAGCAGGATTATGAATTTTTAGAAAACTTGGGGGCGAGTCCTCTTTTTTCCCTACTTTTCGCAACATTTTGAAATAAGGATGTAGGGCCCTTTTAATTACAAATGAAAAAAAAACAAAAAACAACTTCCTGCACAATCTCTAGAGACTTTCTTCAGAACATGTGCTTTGTCTTATAATTACACTGATTATTAAACCACAATATGTTTTAATGCAAAACTATACACTCACTAATTGTGCTTCAAGAATTCATACCTCAGCATTGTTTGAGATATGAGAAAAAATGCACTGTTTTATGTAAACTGGTATTATCAACATAACGTTAATAAGCTGTTTATGAAGTACAAGGGTAAAGGTTTGTGTCTATCTGCCCAGCTACCAGGTAAGTATATCTTCTCTATTAGGTAAATACATTTATATCTAGTCTCTTAGAAGTCAATGTACAACCAAATTAAAACTGGACTCAACTGTTACACTACAGTAGATGAAGATTTTGTTGTTTCACGAGTACCTGCCAGTGAAGATTTCATTCTTTTTTTTTCCACTCAGCTTTTCACTCAACTTCTAACTTATAATCCTTATCTGTTCTTTGCCACATTCCATTCCTCTCACTCCTCCCCATATCCCTCTTCTCTCTTCTGCTGATCCAGCATCTTATCCATTCCCCTCCGTCTGTCTGTTCACCTCCATCCCACTATACCCTGTCCCTCCATCCATGCCAGCTCCTCTGACACCTTGCATTACTCTAGCAGCAATAGGCACTGCTGTTGGACTGCTTCCCAGCACCGGACGTCCTCCAAGGGTAGAGTCAGTGTGTCACAGCAGATTAATGCCTTGCTCGTTGACTGATCAGCTCCTGCTGGTCTGGAACCTGAGTGTACTGTGGCCCAGATAGGCAGGTGATGCTATCCCTACTCATTGCCACTCAGGTGGTCTGACCCAGGAAACCATGATCCATACATTTAATCTTCCAAACAGTGTCACGGTGGAGCAGTGGGATGCTGTTGTGTAAAAGGCTTTGACAGATCTGCAAGCAGCTGAGAGTAGCGAGTAGGAGGTAATCAAGCTAAGTGGCTGTTTATGAAGAAAGAAAATAGTGAGGTCACTACTTGTGTGATTTAACTGCAAATGCAACATAAACATTTTGGCTTTAGTGTATGTGTATGATTGACTTTGCTTAAAGAAATATATCCTGGCCTTAAGCTCTGTCCTAGTTTTATAAGCATGTCTGTCTTACAATAGGAGCAATATGCCTACATATTTAAAGCTATATGATATATGTGTATATATAGCAGTGAATGTGGGTTGGGAAGCAGAAGAGGAATAGAGATGCAAACACATCACCAATCATTAAGTCATTAACTATATGGCAGTTTCAACCTGTCTGCTCTTTTCTGTCTTTGGATATGATAGCTTCTGAAATGCAGAAAATGAAAGCCTGTGCCTGTTTAAATCTGTTGTAAAATTACCACTCAGCAGAGCTGTCTCTTATTAACCGTAAAGGGAAGTGACATGGAAAACATGAAAATTTTCATATCTAAAAGCTGCAGCAATAATAAAATAATAGAGGATCATCTATAATCGTCCCTTACCTCAAGATGATGATGTCTTTTCAAACTCAATTACACATTAGCAGGACAATCTCTTCCTTTATCTATCACACTTCATCAACTAGGGCTTGGCTGCATACTTTATCCTCCTCATTAGCAATCACTCCATCACTCACTAATAATGGCCCATCAACACTGTCTCAATGGCCAAAGTTACAGCAGGAGAGAATGAAATATTAACATATGATATTAACCCAGGCTCTTGTTTCAGCCTTGTGAAATTAAATCAGATTTGGTCAAAAGGTTTTAAAACAGTGAAAGAAGGTCTAATAGAAATAAAAACAAAAAATTACCACTTAAAGTCGTAGAGCCTTACAGCGCCACGACTCAAAGATAATAAGAAAAATTCTTAATAGGTCAGTGCTGAACTGTCAGACAAATAACGACAATCAATAAAAATACAAATTGTATAACAATGGGACATACACACTGCAGACACAGTGCAGTGAGGAGAATCAACGAAACAAACAGGACCTGAGGCAGCCACCTTGGTTTGTGTGCTCCACCATTACCATAAATGGATACTGACTGCCTGCAGTCAGGACTAATACACTATCTATAAGGGTTCATTTCTCTCAAATTTACTTTGCCGCTGGTGTGATGGACGATCGCTAGTCTTAGCAGCCTAAATCAGTTCACTTTCACATACCTCTTCAGGCGTGCTTACCATAGCTGGAGGTGAATGCAATGAGTGTCACATACCAAGCCCCTATTGTCCTCTTCTATTATCCTCACAGGTGTCATGGCTTGAGGTAAAAGACACTGATTTACCATTCTATACTGATGTCAGGATACAGGAGTATTGGGAGTATTTGTTCAGTGCAACTACCACGTGAGAAGCATTTCCATAGTCTGGCGTAACGGCGATTATAAAATGAGGTGAAAACTATTACCTGTCTTTGGTACCGTCTGAAATACACACAGTACACAAATACGCAGTCATACGCATGCAGTAAATGTCCACACCTGCCAAGAAAGCACTTAAGCAGGACTGGCACAGTGAATTTTGATACCACTTGATTAGTACTTTGCATATTGCGTTATGTTTTTAAAGGGCCACAACCAATGTCAAATAGACACTTGAGAATCAACAGCCATTACAACGTCTCCTCACGAAAACCTAGTTTTCATCAAAGTACCAATCTGTCCTCATGAGAGAGCCCTGTTCTAGAGCAACTTAATCTATGCCCTGGATTCATTTTATGATGTTCAGTAAAATGTGACACCATCTTGTTGTGCTGTTTCCTCCACTGAGTCATTATCTATCTGACAAAGTACATATATTTTCTGGCACAGTGGTCTGATGCTCAATAATGCAAATGAGGTCTTTGGTCTAAGCCTCCCTTAAACTGGTAATTAAATGATTTATAGTTGAATGAAAGGCAATAACACTTTGTATGCAAAGTATCACCTGAGTTGTTGGATATGATGTGTTTTTTCAGTAGATTCATTCGGTGTAAATTGAATAATATTTCAAGCCGCAGTCTATAATTGGCAGGGGGTTCTGTACTGCATAATGTTTGCTGTGTTTAAGTTTTAACAGCACAAGGCTTGCGTTTTTTTTCTGCACAATCTGACACACATATACATGAAAATACTACAAGTTCATCCCAGACTTCCTAAATAGGGATTTGTCTACTATTTGAGCTCACCTTGTACTCCATTACGAGGTCGAGGCCCTGCACCTGCTTCTCCAGGTGTGAAGGAAGACCCCAGTGATGCACTCTTAATGACTTGCCAGAAGGAGAGGGCACTCCATGCAGCTGCATACTTCAACAGCCACGTAAAGACTGGTCATTACCATCCATCTTCGTATGTGTCAGGATTTAGAGAGTATGCTAGCTGTTAGCCGTTTCTTGTTAGGAAAGACGCGTGTAATCGACAAAAAGTATTCTGATCACTGAGCACGAGTTATCACTTCCATCTCCAATGAGGCGTGACATACCAATAAAAATCAATCAATCAATGATGTTGGGAAATGTGCTTCATGTGTAGCTTATTAAACTGTTGGTAAGAAGTCACAGTTAGGCAAAGGTCACCACTGCAGCAGAGTAATTGATGAACGCTCCTTACCTGACTATGGAAAACAACATTATCGTCAGACTGTTTTATGTAGATGAGTCCATAAAACTGCTACATGCAGGCCCGTCGTGATTTAGCACCACCGCTAGTGCTAGGTACTCCTTGGACAGATAATATAGTTTTTTAAATGAGTAATAAATCAAGCTGTTAATCAAATGCTGTGGGGTAGAAATCAGACCTTCACTTAAGGCTGACTCACTTAATTTCTCAGGTGTGCCTCATATACTGTAGATTGTAGTTATGTGCCCTTTCACAGCAGATGTTTAGACTACTAATAGGAAGACCAACGCTCTTACTTACTGTATATAACTAACCTGTTCCGATAGGTTGTGACAGTGGGATTGTGATCCAGCAATTACAAAGCCAGGATCCTGAAATAGAAATAGTAATAGAATACTACTTTATGCTTTCCTACTGTCACATGAAAAATGTTACCATGGTGTAAAAACAACTAAGTTACTGTTACCTGCTGACTGTTTTGATGTTTTCCTTAAGTGCTGCAAGATTGTTGGTACAGTGAACACACTGTGACTTCAACTTATGCTCGGTCTTCACTTCACTGCTGTCACTCGGGCCCTATTTGACAATCTCTGACCTTCATGTCCTTTCTGTTCAACTTATCAGCGAACAAAATTTGCTGCAGGCATATGACACCACAGCTTTTTTTCTAAAAGACTGCAGCCATACTAATCCCGAGCAGAAAATCAATTCATGAATTAATTGTTGAGCATGTCTCGCAGATCAATCTTTTACTTTTACCACAGCGAGCGAACACTGGAGGCTGCATGTCTATTCATATCTGCCACCAGCAAAATTGGAATAGCTTTAACCCGTCGCTCAACAACCGTATGAGCTAAATAAAGCCGATAGACCTAATGTGATATATGTGATAAGATAAACAAACACACCTTTTTATCGTTACTGAAATGTGCTTTTTATATTGTTTTAGAATATATTTCCACATTTGCAAAAAGCCTCTTTCTATATCATATATTGTATATTCTAATATAAACTGATTTAAATACTGTATGTCTGCTACTCTCTGCCTCTAAAGTTCTTATGTACATCTTTTCACTCCTAAAAAAAAAACATTCAGACAAATTCTAACTTAATTCATACACACATATACACACTGCCTCACTCTCCGAAAAGAAAGAAATTGTGAATCAGAGACACAAATAACATTTACTAACATTAAGTAATATTTACAGAGGACATCATGGTCTAGCAAGTCCTGATATCGATACAGAAACACTATATACCCAGATATATGGAAATGTATGATTGTAATTGTTTACCTATAGTGTTTGCCTCCAGAGCTACTCATTTTTGGTTGCAGTTTCCTTTAAAAGTAAGTTACTGTCACATTACTGAAAAAGATTCAAATCAGTCCAGTTTGTCTAATATGAGTAGAGCTGTGAAAATAGTTGAGTTTGTGATGTGTGCATTGTAATGTTTGTGCCCTAGGATTTGGCGAAGCTGGAGAAGCTGACAAACACATCAATCTTCCATTCTGAGAAGGCATTAACATTTTCTGCCCCATATTTTCTTGTGATACAATAGAACACTAGACCGTGACATTTCAGACGCTTCTGAAGTCGCTGTTTTCCCTAATCTGTTTTCTCTTGCATGTTAAAAAACAACTTTTGTTCATCGAGATTCGAGCCCAAAGTTGAGCTTGCATGTAGCCTTACAGTGTGCATTGTTGTCAGCAACATGAATTTTATAGTCAGAGTATAAAAACAACTGCTTTCTGTCTCATGCTCTCTTTCCACAGGGGCCATTCACACAGCAAGGTCAATGGATACTTACCTTCCCTTACAGAGGATATTCCCCATCCTCTGCTCTGGCCTTTGACCTCACTCTCTCTGTATCGCTGTTCACTTGTCTACTTCTCTGACCCTCACAATCTCTGCACACTGTCCATCTTTCCTTTCTAAACCCCGACCCATTCTACAGTCCGAGCTCATCTCTCGTGACACTACCCGATTGACATTAATGACACTACAGAAGAGAAAGGTTAATTAAGACCAACTGTTCCCTGCCCATTCCTCAGCACCATCTGCTCTGCTGTGCCAGTCAAACGATACAGAAACAGAACTGACAGTGAAACAATACAAATACTGTCGTGAGGAAATGTGTATTTACAAGTATCCTTCCAGCTTATTTGTGAAATACTTCAAACACACACATAAACATGCTGTAAATAAAATATGTTACATTATTGATTTCACTGAAGTTTGTTTTGTTGCAGATTTGACAGTTTTGTCCGTTTTAAGTTTCCCGTTTCATAAAAAAAAACAATATTAGCTCAGTTATCGGCTCATCTATTGTATGTACCAGTCTTTCAGTATGTATGTCAAGCAGTTGCAACCCATTTCGACCGACAGTTGCATTTTAAATGCATGTAATCCAGTACTGAGAACTGATACCATCTTCTTCATTTTCTCAACACTACTAATACAGTGTTGACTCTATGATGTTGCTGGAATCTGCACATTACTGATAACCTTGGCGAAAGACAAGAAGCATTTCATTTTAACAAAAATCTCACAACATCTGAGGTTTGTCTATTCAACGAGAAAAGTAAGCTTGTGTCTGAAGCACTTTTTCTGATTTGAAGTAATATTTGTCATAACAGCTTTTGCAGATGTGAAACTGCAGACATTTAGTTTGGCAAATGATGGTTGTTAATTTGTTAAAAAATTAAATAAAAATGCAGTGGGATACTGGTAAATATTTGCTGAAGCTCCATCATGACTAAGTAGATGTCAGGTTACGTAAGCAGTCCAACCTGCAGGGTGCAAAGCCTCAGCAAGCTCAGAAGAAACTGAGGTTGGAGTAAAACACATAAACAAAGTGATGACAAACATCTAAATATGGAGACTGGAGGGGATTTCAAACTCTCTTTATCTGCGCTTTCATTTTCTCTCTGTCTTTATCTCCTCTGGGATTCTCCGCTTTGATCTTTGAACCTGTAAAATTTACACGCAGAGGCACTCCTGACAGTAAGAGAAGAGGAAAGTGTGCAAAGGCAATGTGAGGGGGTGAGTGGAGGATTAGATATGCAGAACATGGACGTCAAGGGCAGAAAAGGCAGATACAGCTGGAGGCAGCCTATCTGAATATAGGAAGATTTGGAACTGCTCCTAAACTAAACAACAATGTTCCAAACGATGAAAGGATTGAGTGAATACTTAGACAAAATACATCAGGAACAATTCTAATTAACAGCTGTAGACATGTTCTATGATTTTTTACAATTTTTTTTTTAATATAAAATAGCAAAGCAGGTTGGTTGTGAGATATCAGTATTTGTTAACCCACCACATATTGTTGTGAGTGGCTTTAGTTACTTACCACAGTGGTCTGTGTTTGTTATAAACTATCATACTTTTCAAATGTTCTGTCCTCTACATAATAAATAATAACATATATTACAGTATTAAACTGATGGTTGAAGTCAACCAGCAGTTACAAGGCAACAAGAATAACCTAAAGGTAACGTTCTTAATCTTGTTTCACCATAAAAAACAATAAGTTTCCTCACAACATAGCATAGGTCCTCAATAAAGGTTGCATTTAAATGACAGATTCTGTCAATTTTGTCTGTTGGCTTTTGGCAAGAGCTAAGGCACACAGTATGACCGGAAAATCCATTGAGCATGCTGTGCCAGAGAATGCCGGAATGATCACCATTGAGAAGCATCATTGCATGCCTATTCTGCCATGCCTTCACATTGTTTCTTATCCTTTCTTTCTTATTGCTGGAGGATTAAGTGATGCCTTACACTACCATGCCAAGGCCTTTCTCCAAGTAAACCATTCACACAAACAGAAAAAGCAATCAGGCAAATGCAGTTAGTATACAAAGAGAACTGAATGTGCGACGATAGACGGTGAAAACACATTTGTGGACTCACTGTGCATGTTAGAGTGATCCAGGGCATGAATATTCATTTTCCTACCGTGAGTGGTTTTAATATATTTCATATTGTGTTTGCCAGACACAATGGCTAAAGTGCATCTCTCAAAATATTTCTTCGTTTAGTCTTTACGCACAAATATTTCAGTCATGACCTCAGCTTATAAACCAAAAACAAGAATGAATGAAAAAAAGAGTGCTGCAGTCGGGTTGGATCTTAATAAACCCGTTGTTATCACAGTTCATAAACTGGGACTCAAAACTCAACCAGAAAAGTTTACAACTATGGTGTGCTTCCCCAGCAGGGAGTTGACGTACCAACTCTACTATGTCTAATTGCCAGTTGCTAGTATAATGAATGGGGCTGTTTTGCAGACACTCATTGTTAAACTCATTCATGCTTCCCAGAGAACAGCCCTCTGATGACTTCCACAGAATTCAACTAGGTAACAAATAAACCAAATGGAAGTGCAGCTGTAGTTTTATTTCCAAATTATCGTTTCCCTAAACCAGAATTTTTTATTTTTTCACTGCATTAACTGTTCTCTGGTTTTAAATATGCAAACACATCACCAATGTCACCACTCTTACTGTGGTTACGTTAATTCAGTGGTTTGTCAAAACTGTTTTTTTTTTCTGAAATAGATATGTCTATAACTAACATCTGTCTCCACAGATGGCAGTCAACTGAAACAAGACAATCTGATGCAAAAGGAGGGGGGCATATCCACTATTGGTTATCTGTAGGTGAAGTAGACATATGTGATGAAAAAGCTTTTACAAATACATGAGGTTAGAGTCACTGGGAGAGAGGCGCTATGTTGAGAATTCATGAGATACCCATTCTGCTATCACAAATGTTTTCCCTTCCCATCCATCCTGCATGTGTGTTGCTAGATTATAGAATAGCTTTTATTCTTGAGACTGTCCCATGACTCATACAAACACTCACACACGCACACATATATCACCCTAGGAGTTTGTGTATTGAGTTGATTGTTGCTAAGCGCAGTGGTCATTAGGTGGTCAAATTTCCCACTGTCTAGGCAGATAAAAGCTCAGCCATCACCATCAGATGCATTAACATTCTGTCCTCAGTGTGATGAAGTGTCTTGTTGACTTTAATTCACTGCCTTAGATTGATAAACATAAATTAGTTTCACTGAACCATCTATGTCACAGACAAATATTTAATGTAAATTGCTACAATTCTTTAAAGGGAACGTATTGTGAAAAAATAAGATCCATTTCTTTTTTCCTTCATAAAACGAGTCCAGTAGCTCACGATGTCCCCCAGGGCCCACCAGAACCATTCTAGGACCCTAGCATGACTTGCCAGGGTGTCTCCATGTTGGTATCCATGGCAATAACGGGTGTGGTCAGCAGCAGTTCATTTGCATTTAAAGCAACATACAGTGAAGCTGCCTGTTTGGAATCAGGTTGAAAACCACTGGTATACAGGCATGGTACGATGAACAATCTGTGTAGTGTTTAGAGCTGAAACTACAAATGACTGTTTTGCCACATGCGACATGCACATGTGACACAAGGATTAAGACTGGACTGGCCTTTGGGTTCACCTACTAATCACAAAATATAAGATTTGAATAGAAATGTACATTTAATAGCCACAAGGCAGTAGCAAGACCTTGGAGTCAGACTTGCTTTGTAGCTCTACTTACACTGTTTAACAGGAATCAGGAATCTGTTGCATTGACAGTATCGGTCCTTGCTGAAGGCAAGAATGAATGTAATCTAGATTGCTCAAAAACTGCCTGTTTTTGTTTGAACATTTTCCTGGCTGTTAAAAATGGCTGTTAAAAAAGTACAGTGTTATTTTCTTGATTCTTAAGCGTCATAACTGCTGATTGAGAGTAAGGACAGGCTGCAAACATTTTTGCCACATAAGCTTAGGATTACAGCTTGGCTTTTGTTAAACTGACTTCAATATGTGCAGTAACTTGCAATTGCAGTACAAATAAGGCTCTATTTTTGTGCAGGTGCAAACCCAGCAGGGGTGCAAACACAGAGGCAATGCCATTTTCATTTGTCAGTTTCAGAGAAGGTAGGTCCATGGAAGCAGAGGAGGTCATTCCAGAGGCAGATCAGATTCTAAAACTGGTTGAAATAAACCATTCCAAAAATCTCAGTATCATATCATACCATATATTAAGGATTAAATTGATCCAATATTGAAATTCTGATTACAATTCTTCCATAGCAACACCTGCAGGGCAAGCGAGAGATAAAAAGATGTTCTCCCTAACACATCAATAAACAGAATGCAATATTGACATTGCATTGACATGATTCTATCAAATCTATCTTCCGTTCTCTACCACAGCATTGTGCGTGAGTGTGACAAACAGGCAATAAGGGAACAGATTCAGGAGTAGATTCTAAAATAAATTATAATGTGCAACTCGTGAGCTACTTTTAAACATCACTAAAATATTACATTTTATTTAGGACTTTTCAACAGAGAGATTTTTTTTTTTTTTCTTCTCAGATACACCCTTCAGATTTTTAATTAAGCAGTGGCTAACTATACTTAGATTAACCATCGCAACAGTTAGCTCGTTGTAACCATAGACTGTATATAATTATTGGATGGAGTAACCTCACCCATTGGTTTTTGAAGGCAGTAGTTCGCCATGTTGGCTTTTGGAGCTGGAAGTGACCATATCTGGATAAAAGGGGCGGAGCTGCAGGAGCATGACGGGTCACATAGGTGAGCTAATGCTAAACGCCAGACTTGCTAAAATGGTAAACTTCATCAAGCTGTGTAACAAAGTCCTTTTACGGTCTTGTTAGTATAACCCATTAACCATAATTAGTCCAACTTGGCAGGTGAGAGAGCTGCCACCTGTCAATCACAGCATGGCACGGCAGACGTCAAAGCCTTTTATTAGACCTGAGATCTTATTAATGAGGGAAAAATTTAAAAACAGACCACCAGAATACTTATTAGAGGATCCAAGTAAAACAAATGACTCCTGGAAATGACTCTCCATAGAGAGAAGTTCAAGTTCAGTCTACGGGAACCAGGGCTTTTTGGAACTAGCAGCCATTATTACTCTATAAGATACTTACATGTTGGTTTAATTTTGGAGCCAAAGTCCTTGCTCCTTGGTTGTAACTTTACTGAAGGACTGTTAAGCTAACAGGAGAATTGATTTGTACTGGTGGGCATGGCTGTGGCAGGACACCGCCAGGGAGAACTCAGCTCTGCTGACCCAGCCTCAGGCATCTCCGCTTCAGCTGTCTAGGCTGGACTCATGTTGGGACTACGTAGTAGTGTAGTGGTCTGACCTGCAGCTGCACTTCGCTATCCCAGGACTGGATCTCAGTATGGGTGATGGACTGCTAAATGGACTACATATCATTGAGATTGTTCAAGAGAATCACAGGAAGAAGAAAGAAAGAATCTCTTTTAAGTGAATTTATCACTGTGCCCCTCTTTCATGGTGACAGTTAACTGAAGATCTCTTTTCCTGAAACTCTCTGTATTTTTGTACTGCTTCATCAAGATGTAGTGTGTTTAAGTAAGATGGTAATTGCAAATTAGCCTATTAGAATGCTAGCAGTATTAGCACATACCATATTTCCACAAATAGTTGTCTCAAATAGTAGAACTGGTCATATTTTAGTATGAAAAGTCATTTTGATGCACTTGGCAGTTACGTTTTGATTATTTTAGCCCAATATCACAAATCACAGATTCACCTCAAATGATTTTACAATCTGTAAAGCCATGGAAAGTTCATACAGTCTATAAAATGAATTACAAGTCAAAGTCAATTTCAATCGCTGCATTATTTTTTTTAATTTGTATTTTCCATACAGTTCCAACTATTTCATGTTTTGGTTGTAGCTCCAAACACGGATAGTAATCTAAAACAGCAGCTACTTCTTCTCTGTGAGCACTACAGGGACTCACTAATGGTGGGGCTATCTGGTTAGCATGCTAAGTCCTGCAGATATCCTCGCAATGCAATACATTGACATCTTTGGTATAACACGAGAACGATTATTTCTTCATACAAGAGTTCACTTCAAGAGTTCACTTCAACTAGTGTACGTAAAGTAACATGATGCCATGGGTTGATTTTCCTGTCTCCCAGCCAGCCCTGGTAATTTTTTTTTGCACCTGCACCTGCATAGTAATTTAGTGACTCCAAATGAATGCTGCCTTTATTAAGGGATGTTGAGCAATTATGGCAAGAAAGTGCACCTGCAACCCATTCAGACCACCTAATTTTACAAATGCAAGGGCACAGAGCAATTTTTGTGTCTGAAGTTGCGGGAGGCACACACACACACCCCCCCCTTAGATACACCAGTTTTAAATTTTGCTTCTTAAAATGTTTTCTCACAGTACAGTGTGGCATTAGATTAACAGATGTCACTCACTAAGTGGCATCTACATCATGTACACCATGAGGTTGTTCCATTAAAAACCTGTACAGAGCATAAAGCATCAGGATCAACACGTTTAATTATGCATGAGTCAAGGAATCCAAAGTCATGGGTTCCTTTAATTAATTAGTCAAATCTTCTGATACAGCACGGAGATTTAACCAAACAGGTGCATGACCTTCTCTGGTTTACTTTAAACTCATACTAAGAATCATAAGGAGAGTGTATATCTGAACTTTGGGAGCTTCATCAAAGATCCTAGGATATTCCTTTTTTCCCTTCAAAGTAGAACCCCGAATACAGGAAATGCTTATAATGTGCAGCAGGATGGGTATTTTTCCTCTCCCGACACTGTCAGGGCGCTGCCCCCAGACGTCATTTCCTTCCACTCACAAATCTAGAAAGACGTGACGCACAGCTCAGGTGGTGGAGGCTACAGTCTTTGATGGTTTGCGGAGGCATCCTGTTCTTTGTGCGCTGTTCTCCCAAAGGATCACAAGGTACGCGCGCTTGCTGTTTTATGCATTGCGATTATCAGCGTGCATAATTATTTTTACACCCATCTCAGCTCCTTTGTTTGCAGCGTGGCTGGCTCATTCCCTGGCTGCACAAATTTGATTGCCCTGCTTTGGGCCTCTGCTTTATGCAGCTTCACTCAATGCTCAATAGCACTGAAGTAGGCTGGCTCAAGTTATCTTGCAGCTGCGCTTATTCTGGCTAAAAGTAGTTTTCTCTGTAACTCTCTTGTTTGCTGTGGTGGTTGGACTATGGGAATCGGGGTTCTCACTCTCCCCCATCCGGAAACAGCACTCGGGATCTCTGGTATGTATAAATATGTATTAATCACCTTTGGCGCCACAGGCTTGCCCATTCCAAGCCGGACACCACTCCCTGGGAAACTGCTGTCTTGTCTTGGTTATTCTTGGTTACTTTGGTTTATAGTTGTGTTTACTTTGTCTTATATCTTCTTGTTTTTTCTTGTGTAGTCTTGTTTTGTCTTCATTTTACCTCGTCTTGTCCTAACTTTGTCTTGACTTGTCCAGGTTTCTTTCCCATTTTACATTGTTTTACCTGTAAACATTTTATGCTGGAGATTTTTTTTTTGGTGCCAAGCTGTGCTCCTCTCAGTTAATCGCTAATTGTAACTGCTGAGCTGGTGTTTTCCATTGTTTCAAGCCGTTCCTTTTCCTTTTTTCTCTTATCGACATTATTTGCAAATCCACTAAATTGATCCTATTTTTGTTGCAGTAGATAATGGTTTGGTTTGGGTTGTAGAATATTTCATTTGTTTTCTTTTGTTCATTTCTGTTTTGTATTTGTTATTATTAGTAGTAGTCCTCTTGTTTTGAAAGTTTAATGACCTTGCTTCTTAGCCCTTAATTAGACACCACCTCTGTCTATTTATGGCCCCCTGTATTGCATGATTTTTAACTGTTTTCTTTGTCTTTTAGGACATGAGCTGTGGGCCGATGCAGGTGGCAGCCTGTCCTTCTGGTGGTGGTTTTCCTTACAACTCCCCTTAGTGTAGAGCTTCTCGGATGGTGTGCAGCGTTCACGGGTGGTGTGTAGCTTTAGGACCCTTGTCCCTGGTGCCCTGGTAAGCCCCGGCCCTATTCCTAGCTTCTCCTGCCTTAGTAGCCGACTGTATCGGGCCTCAAGTATGTTGTTCATAGGGTGATAAGTGTTCCTTTTTTTTGGATATTTCTTGTTAAGCCACACATTTTAAACTATTTTGATAATAAAATGTATATTTTATGGAATCATGTTTCCGGCCAGTGTGTATTCAAATCTATGTGACCTTCTTGACCTTTCAGTGGTCTTCTTCCTGGGGCGAAATTCCCCAGGTGGCGTTTTCGATACAAAAACTAACCCCGCTCTCGCCCAAATGCATCAGTGTGATTGTGAGGAGGTGTGAGTTTATTCAGTCAATTTAAACTGACTTTTGACAAAGGTTTCAGTACAGTCTCTGGTGGCCCGTATGCCAAAGGCTATCTTCTGCAGATGTTTTGTGTTTAAAGACTCGGGAGTAGTAGCCATCCAAAGGGATTGAATTTGAACACACCAAGTGCACTGGAGTTTGCGCTTGCCTAAAATCACACGGCATTGGGCAAAATGAAAAGTATTTTATTTTTACAATGTCAGCTATCTTATAGTCACCTTCCGTTGGCTTGAATTTCAAACACACAAATTCTAACATTCTGTTTTTCAATTAAATCTCCTGTCAACTGTCAACATGTCAACTGGCGTACACGATTCAGATGGAGCCGATCAATGACAGATTGAAATAAATAAATAAATGAGGCAAACATCATTATCCATTCTTTGGTGAGCATAAAACGCAACATGGAATGCAATCACAGAAAAGAAGTGCATCATGGAACACTTTTTTTTTTTTATTGTACTTTTAAATGTATTTTTATTTTGGTGTGAACTGGTTCTTGAAGTAGTCATGGGAATACAGCCCTGCATTCATATTCACTGGATTTAAATTGTGTGATTCATTATGAAAAAAAAAAAAAAAAAGAACAGAGAAAAATACGCAACCATCTGCTAGAGAGGATGAATAAATTGAAGCCTCAGTCACATCTTACTGAATTACAGGCCATTAGAGAACAGTTTTAATTGTGAAAATGTCAGATGTTCCGGACTGTTTTTAAAGAACTGGCCTGTGTGTCAGTCTTTGTGGGAGCGTCCTCCAGGGAACGCTCCCTCTGTTTTGGAGAAAAGAGGCATATGGGAATGTTCATGTTCCTGTATGCAGCTTCCTCCGTCTCTGCAGTCTCTTTTCTTGTCGCTGATGGTATTATACGTCAGATGTCAGCTTACATGCTGCAGGTGTGCCATAATACTCAACAGATCTTCTGCGTCTTACACGAGGATTAGAAGTTGTTTTGATTAAGTAAGCTTTACTGTAGGTAACTCAAGGGATATATTCTGCAGATGCCCTTCGCTTACTTCTGATGATTAAAAGTTGAGTGTCTTGTGAAACATTACAAACACCCCAGTAGCGCAAAGGTCTTCAGGCCTTGTTTTTTAGCTGCAGTGCTATAAGTTAGATGGCTCGATGCTGCCTATGGGGCTTTTTTTTTTTGTTTTGTTTGGGTATCAGCTTTACTTTACTCTTCACAAGTGAACTACTTAAATGACTCTGTTTAAAGCAGAATGTCTGTGGAAATCACAATAAGCTCATCTCCGCCACTGCCTTTTTGTTTTGTAAATATTTAATTAGCACATAGCAGAGAAAAAGTTAATACTTACCTTGTCATCACTAAAGACTGTGAGCGGTGAAGCTTAGAGGAAATTAAAAATCACTGTTCAATGACTACTCAAAATAATAGCTTTTACAGCTGATAACACCAGTGTAATCAGGACGCGTTTATCCTTTTCATACATTTGTATACAAAACTAACTGTATAGTAATTCTTTTCAATACCTGTTGTTCAGGAGATCTATGATGGTACTTGGTGAGTTGAACGGGGCTGAGAGCTGTAATGCTCTGTACAGTATTTACAACCGTAAAATGATGTGAAGTGCAAGTCAAAATGAGGGCAACAATAACAACATATGTTTCTCTTGTTATCATCTGTTTTACATTGAAAGTACAGATTACCTGAACTTTTCATTTTCAGTGGCATTTCTAGACCAATTTCTCTGGGGCCAGGCAGGGGCCAGCCTTTTCATCAGAGGGACACAACTGAATCGGGACAAAAGAGACAAAGACAAACTTTCACTTTTTTTTCTATTATATCTAAGGCACATACATTGCGATATCTGATAGGTGAATTACACGAGGGAGTATCTGACTTGCAATCAAATCAAACAATTATCATATCAAATGAATAATCAGTCAGATGATTACATACGATTACATGAGATATGAACTGCATTTGCAATTTTTTACAAGCTGGCACATATTTTTTCCTCTGCGTCTCACACTCTGATTGTATGTCAGTCTCAGCCTCACTCTTGGGATCTTCTGTTTGCACTTAATTTCACAGCTATATAGCATGCCATCAACTCAGAAGACAATAAGACGCAAAGCTTATGACAAATAGTAGTTCAAATAAAATGTTAGCTATAATAGTAAAAAAATATTTCCTTAGTAGAAGTCTTACTTTGTAACAGTTAACACAGATAAAATAGTTTTGTTCACCTGTATTTTTTCGTGTTAGTCTCGCAGTGTTAAGCTTTGATTCTTGCTTCAGGCCAAAACTTACAGGTAGTTGGTAGCCTACTTCTTCCGAATTGCACTCCAACATGAGACCAAAGCAACGAGATGAGACGGCGTGTCGTTTCAATAGCAACAACTCTGTACTTCCATTGTAACTGCTGGCTTTTCATGCCTTTTTGCACCTGGATATAATTTAAAGTGTCTCGAAGTATGAAAGAGGAGTTGGTGTCACCTCTAATAAACAGAGAAAAACACAAACTATCGTGACAGGTAGTCAGATAGTAACGCTACTCTTCATGGTAACACTACAGCCAATACATACTGAAAAAAAAAATATATATATATTGCAACATTCTAAAACCAGCCTCTGGAGATTTGACAAACTGAACCGCTGGTAACACCATGAGGCGGTTTGAGTCGAGCTGAGGCCGTCCAGTTCACAGCGCTGCAGCCTTTACCAGCGATGTTCTAAAATGCTTTAGTCTCGTCACAAATCTTCAGTGTAAACAGGTTTATGAGATCCCACTGGAATTTGTTCTGTCTTTTGGAGTCAGAGCCATGTCATCGCAAGAAATCTTTCATTTCATTATTGTAGACTCTTTTTTTGGCGGGGGGACACCTAGCATTTATGTGTTTACTTTTTAAAATGTGCACTCGTGCATGCATTTGCATTCAAGATTATTTTTACTTCTTTTTCTCTTGTGTGTTTACGATGTATAAACACACTTGCCTCCATTCATGCATATATACCCTCTGTGTAATGATTTGTCTGATACGACTGTTTATACTCCAGATGTTGAAAATATGGACCTCAGAGGAGCTTTTCATTTCAAAGCTCAGCTGTATTTTCTATCCCTAATAGAATATTTCAGCTGCTTAGGAAACAACATCTGCCACAACTCATATTGCAATGAGGTGACAGGTGCCACCTAACAATTCTAGCTTTGTTTTGATAGTCCGTGCCCTGCTTATAATCAATTTATTATCATAGTAAAATGCCTTTATATTTTGGGAAAAGAGAAGGGCCAAATTACCGAAGGTTCAATGTCAGAGAAAAATGCTGCGTTCTAAGTGTCATTGTGCTCTTTATGACTTTAGTCTGTGTAATTAACACTGCTGCTCTCTAGAAGAACTGCCTGACTATCCCTTCTTGTTTTCCATGTACTATAGTGCGATTATAAGCGACTTATCTTCTAGTTTAAATTCATGCTCGTTTTCTATATATTTGTACTTTTGTGTGGAATACTTGTGCACTTGCGTTGTCTATTACAGCTTAAAAGAATATGCGGACTTTGATTTGTTCATTCTGTCCATTTTAGCACACTCCCAAAGAGGCCTAAAAAAACCATCTGCTGTTTAGATAGACTCTGACCTCTGCATCTCTCAAGTCCAAGCAAGCACACCACCAGAGCATATCTGTACATACGGGTCCCCCTGGTTGTTAATCTATTAATGTGAGACAAGAAGGTTATCATCACATGCCATTTGAAGGGACAAACCTACTGGCAAATCCCAACTGAGGGCCTTGTTTCAATCAGCGCACTCTTTCCCTGTCACTTGCAGGACACAATGTGCCATTAATACATTGTCATGCTGTAGCAGTTTGACAATCTTGACGGCTGCACATCCTGGCCCCTTGTGCATTTCCCCGATACTGACCAATAAAATGGGAGGTAATGAGAGTGATTTGTCTACGCAAGATCCTGTCAAAGTCAGCAGCGTTTTAGCGTTAATGATCTTAAAACATCTGGCTCTGCATAAGCGTGTAGCTTGATCTGTACTCCTCCTCTGCTGGCAGCGTCTGAATCCTGTGTGGGAAATGCGACCTGAATTCTCCCTCTTCTACAGAAGTGGTGTTAGTGGGCCACATTAGCATTTCCACCATTTCTTTGAACTCCTGATGTAATTAATTTAGAAAATGGGGGTGATGATGTATAAACCACTTAAGGGAAAACATATGTGTCCTAATAATAATAAGTAATTAGCACAGGAAGGAAATCGATAACCATTTATTCTGCTTACGTAGGGGTTTGGCTAATGGTATGTTGAGGAACTGTATTTGCACATGATGGTGCGCATTTGTGCACGTTTCCTACAGTCTAAAAGAATATGATCTAAAATACAACTGTCTATTACTGTGGGCATAAAACATTGCAACATTAATGGGTTTTATAAGACTCATCCCTGAAATATTTTGGCTATTTTCTGTCTGTGTCTACTCCGGAAACTTGGACAAGATAATGCCAAGCTTCAACTGCCCAGTCTGATAAGAGACCCTTGGGACTGTATGTGTGATAGATCTGCTGTTGGTGGTAAATCTAGGCTTGGTGATGATTACATCTGCGAGGTCAAAACATATGACTCAACTGCTTGAAAATTTTAAAAGCAGCATAAAACGTATAGTTAAGGTTTCACAGTAGCCCATAATCTGAATTCTTTGAGCGCCTGTTCGGAATACCATGAAATTCTGATGTCTCAAAGGTATCTTCAATTACTTTTAACACTAGTCAAACCTTTGGCTGTGATTGCTTGGAGTGATTCTGATAAATGTGGGTTCAGGTCAGGTTCAGAAATAAACGTCAACCTAAAACAGGCATGGTTCAGTGATATAATGCTTAAATTTAAATTTTATGTCTGAGCCATTTCGCCAAGGGCATTTCACAATGAGTACAAGTGAAATGAAGTTTTAAGGCCTTTTTTGATCCCAAATATCTCATTCTCAAGTTAGTTATAATAATATACAGTGGAAAATATGAAATGAAGAGGTCTTTAAATTCTTTTAATGGAAAAATCATAATATAATGGAAACCTTCACTATAGCAGTTTTGATGATTCACACTGACACTGACAGACATCAAAAGTGTTTGGAGAATTGAGAAATAAATAATGAGAAAGTGAAGATAAAGGTAAAACGTATTAGACACATGCAAGTCATATCATTGTTCATAGCTGTAGGATTTGATAATAATAGAAATTTCCCATCACTCCTACCACTGTGCACCCTTTACTTTTAGACAAGTGCACACACAGCAGATCCTAAAATTACCAGTGTGGTGCAACAAGGATTGGCTCTATTCAAGCTAAGAAAAAGTATATCTTCTACCACTGTCCCACTTGCTTATTTGTCAGTCTGGATCTGAACTAACGTGTTGAAACACCAAAGTCATACAGTAACACTGGCCCGTCGAGGCGGCCGCAGGGCTGCTGTTATCGCCGGGGCAAGTCTGGCTGGTTTGAAGAGCACTTCAGGGCCTCGGTTCCCCATGGGAAAGGATTGTATGACAGGGAAGTAAAGTACTGGAAATATTCTAAATATAGTGTACACTTAAAGTGATTCTTTTTTTTTTTAGGTGGTAAAGCAGAACAAAATGCAAACCAACCCTTTCAGAGCCTCGTATGGTTGTGCATAGGTGTCCTGTGATTCTCTGCCCTGGTGATGTTCTGGTACTACTCCTGTCTCACACATCTACACCCGTACATTCAGCTCCTCCTCATCCCCTCTCAGCCTCTTGTTGACTTTGTAGCACTTTTCAGAATCATGCAGTGGGTGGAGTTAGACTCAGAATGGCTGTTAAGTTACATTTGAAGTTTTGGTTACGTCTCCTCCCATTTGGTGAGATTTTGACAGGTAGCCTACTCCATCCCTCTAACATTCATCAAGCTTTGACTTCGTGTGATGGCATTTTTCTTCTTCTTGTCTTACTCATATGCAGTGTTCACCGGTGGGTGACATTTGATTGAATGATTTATCATCACGAAAACGTCAAAGAGGCTCCGTGGTTCTGCCTAGAAACATTAAAAATACAATACAAAAAAAAACATTTCAACCGGAGGACAGCAGGAGGGTTCGCAGACATGCCATTGTTACTATATTGTTTTAAAACCTTGCTTGTTTTTGCTTAAAAGCTGCAACACACTATTAGGGGAGGAAACGTAATCACACACAGAATTTAAGTAACACGAGCTTTAGCTGTCATGGAAGCAGGATAATCAGAAGCAATCATCCTTGAAGATCATGGAATCAGAACAAGAGCTGAACAAGAACGAGAACTTTAAGTTTCTGAGCTCTACGATCTGTCATTTCTGCTGTGCCTCCATTACTTTCCCGAGTTGGATCAGAAATAGACCTTAAAGCTTTTACAGTTATTACACGGGAACTGCCTTGTAAAAAATACCACACATGAATGATAATGTTTGAACTGAGAGGCACATACGGCCTTCTCTCAAATCTCTTTCTCTGTATAGGATCAAGCCATTTGGTTTACTGCACATTAGCACTGTGTGTAATGCTGTACTATTTTATCCATAGTACTGTATCTCACTGGCTTTTATAAATCCTGGCCATCCTTAGCTCACACCGTTAGATAGTTGTTCTATGGTTCCATGGTTGTCCTACAGTTCGAGAACACAGCAGGAATTTAATTGTATCCATCTGTCTGTGATACAGTAAGGTTGCACACAGACCGAAAAGCAGATCCATCAGACAAGGGAGGTAAAGTTAACAGGCACTATACTAGATAGTCAGTGAGGCTAAAAGTCTGAGGTGAGGATAAGGCAAACAAAGACCAGCAGAATCAACTGGCAAGAAGACCATTGACAATAGGACTTCAATCAGATAACAATCTAAGTAAAATAACCCCGACATGTATTAAAATGCTGCTTTGTTAGGATTTGTGGGTAGTAACCTACCAAGGGATGTCTGCTGTGTTATGTCCTTTCTAAGGCGTTGTCACTCATCAAACACACATGTATCCGATACCATTTCACGATTCATAATGCTCACGTCACTTAAATTCATCAATGCAAGGGCCTTTTTCTCCTCATTCACTGGACTCACCCACAAAAAGTCAAGTTTATAGAATATACGAGTAACACTGTTCTCTAAAAATGCACAATCAGCAGGTTAATTGGTAACAGGTGAGGGGGAAGCATGGGCTGTGGACAAACATACGAGTCATTAACAGCACTTTGATGAGTCGTGTTTTTTCACCAACTTGGCAAATCAAGACGCCCCACATCTTCAGTACGTTTTTTTTGCTTTGCCTGCGTCTCTCCCTGTCATGCTATGTTATGCATGTAAGGCGAGTGATGATGTCTGAACACGTGTTATTAGTAATGTTATTAATAGCATGAACTTGTGTCATTTCCGAGCTGTTTACCACCTCGACAATGCACGGACATGGAAATAAGCTACAAAGCACATTTTCTGAATGTACTGCGAAAACAAGAATCCACCTCTGACCACATTTACCTACTGTGATGGGACTTGTCTATGTGTACATCCAGCAGACATTTTTTTAAATAATAAAAAAAATAACAATGTTGATGAAAAAGTTTTGATTTCCAAAAAAAAATCACTGCATATGTATGAGATTTCCTTTATTCTCTTTTTCTTTTTTCCTTTCCTTTAACTAGCCAAAAACATGTGGCGCAGAGCAAAATCAAACCAAGATTCACATCTATGAGCTCTCGGACAAACTTCTTTTTAATTATCGTCTGTCTGTTTCTGCTTGGTGGGAAAATCTGACAATCCAGAGTCATAACATTTATCGACAGCTCAATCAATTGTTGCTGAGACAAATCAAAGACAAGTAAGTCAGGGATCTGGAGATCACATCCACTGCGTCCACTCTGAGTTTTTCTTTGGCTTAAAAAAAAAAAAAAAAAGCGCTGAACTCAGGGAGCACAATCACGTCTTTAAGCAAGACAGCTTATTTGTATTCCAGGCTCCCACTGTGTCTCCTCACGTGTGACTGAGCACAAGTGAACGAAGGGGAGTGAGCGAGCAGGGAGGAGGGCAGAAAGAGGGAGGGAATGTATGAGCGAGAGGAAGGATGAATCTAATGCGTTGCAGTAGAGAACTGTGACAGACCAGGCATTTATTTGAGCAGAGACTGCTGCTGTAGCAGGAAGGACGCAGCAGCAGCAGCAGCAGCAGCAGCAGCAGCAGCACTCACTGCTGCTCTATCACTCAGTGCCTCCAACATAGCTGGAGACAAGGTGGACTCGAAGAGGCAGAGACACAGGAAATACACACGGGGATCACAACAACTCTCCAATGCCACCAGCAATATGATTTTTGGAATAATTTGTTTTTTTCCAGCTTTGCCAAGCAGCTTGTCAGTTCCCTTTTGTTTCTTCCTCTCCTGTCCATTTATTACCCGTTCATCTGTTTGATTTGAAGGGGTATTTATGCCAAGGCAAAACGTGGCTTGAATAAGAATTTCTCTACAGGTCAGACAGTAGTACCAGCAGAAGACTTCATTACACATTATGCGACTCTCCTGAGTACTTGTCTGCGATCTCCAGGGGTTTTAATATGTCTGTGTCTTATCCCATGGAAGGAAGTCTACATAGCTGTTGGTGATGAAGTGTATAAATGACAAGCTGCGTTCCACTACAGGCCTCTTCATTTTTTTATTCCCCTGCATTGCTATTCATTGAGTTTTGTTTTTTTGTTTTTTTTTTGTGAATGTGGGGAAAGTACAAAGACAAGAAAAACAGAAAAGCGTAATCTGTTTTGTTTTATAACAAGAAGAACATATCTACGAAACTGTTTCAGGTCCACTGCTTCTGAATTTTGTGAATTCCTCCTGAGGGACGCCCATGGTTAAGAAGTGAAACACAGTGGTGAGTATAGTGAAGTGTCCAACTTTCATAAGCATGTTGTGGTTGTTGGAAAGCACTCTGCTGGCTCCTCTATTTTTATGCTGTTTTGACATAATTTCGTGAGCAACAAAAAAAAATATATATATTCATCTCCATTTACATCTGTAACTATTTACACAAATCAATATAAAACAATGTGTGGCCACAGTTTTGTTACCTATTCAAAAAAACCCACATAATCAATTTTTCAAAAAATGGCAGATTATTTAATGTGGAGTCTCTCTAGAGTATCTGTACTATATTATATCGAATTTTTTGAAACAAATTCTTGCTTGCTTGCCAGATTGCAGCAGTTGATTTCTTAGAGTTATAAAACTGACGCATGGCAAAGCTTTTCCACTATGATTAACTTCTTGTAATTTAGTTGCTAAGCTACAGTCCCCCTCCACAGCAGCTCTCATGCTACCTATTGGGACTGACATGATATACAATATTTGGGCATTGATATCTTTCAGTACATTGGGTCTGACAGCTTGTATTGAACAGTTATGTTGTACAGAGAGGAATTAGCTCATCTTTTAGAGTTCTCTGCTGTTGTGGCTGCAGAGAACTAGTTGACTAGTTGACTGTCAGAGCTGTGCATAGCGGTGCACCTTTCATTAAGACCAGTTCATTAAAAAAAAAGAGATGGAATTTATCGGAACACCTCTGGTTATTCGTCTGTTTAAATATTATCAAAAGGTAAGGAGAATGTATTGCTGCTTGTAGAAAAGGCAGGTGGCTCAGCATGGGGAAGTTGCTGCTCAGGTTACAAACCAAATTACTGCTTCGCCCTTAGTGACTTGTACTTTAACTTGTCTTTGCTGGAATCGCAGATCATTCTATTTTATTAGCTTCATGAACAAAAAGCCATGTAATCTATATTCAGGCACTCGATGTCAAGTGCTAGACCCCGCCTCTTGTTCACTCTTGTTTAACCTCTAACTGTATCAACTATAATTGCATATTGCTGCAATTCTCAGGTACTGAACAGACTCAACACTATACACTAGTGGCCTGTGTGCAGGGGTCTGGACGATTGATGGTGGGTGGTTTCTATTTACTGCGATCGCACACCTTCGTCACCCTCCGGCCTGTTGAGATAAGAGGGGACAATACACACGCATTTAGATTCAGCATCATCTGTTTGTATGCAATCAGGGTCTCTGAGATGCTGGTCAAGTGCTGTACCTCTGAGAGAGCATGTGCTGATGAGCCATGTGTGCACAACCCTTGATGCCACTTGTGATTGTTGAAACAGTGAGGTGATGATGAAAGACTGGTAATTGCTTCTGATTAAGATATTAGAAAAATCATTCACCCATGCATAATGAAATTATATGCATCATCAAAATCAGAGCAAACATACTTCAATTAGTTCAATTGATAAAGTCCTTCCATCAAGACGGGATCACTGAATCTATGAACAAGATTTGTGTCATTCGCCATTCATTATGAAAGGGATGTTTTGGCGTGTTATTGTGGTAAACAATACTATGCGTGCCTGAAGTGAGTATATAAAGGATTGTGATAATAAAACAACATGGCAATCATCACATGTGAGCTGTTATTTTGACCATCACTTAGAAACTGCACACACAACATGGTAAAATAATACAAGATTGCATAATTGGGGTTCTATTTTCTTACAAAAACCCAGACTGCACTAAAGCTGCAGTCCTATGGGGACTGAGCATGCCAGCATTAAACAATAGACTGTCAGCCATTCTTTTGAAGCTTAATCCAGCACAAATCCCACACCCAAAACATTACTCTCAGTAGCAAAGCATATGTGCCATATATTATTGAACAAGGAAAACAATAGGAACAGCATCAAAAACAAGTGAGAAGCACGAGCGCACTGGTGGACCTCTGGAGTGATCCACAGCTGGCATTTACCTACATCTACTGATGCGTACTCATGTCACAACACTGGTAACTACAAACCAGTTCTTCAAATACATTTGCTACAATGCCAGATCAAATGTTGTTCTGCTACACATCGCAAGTAACTGATGCTGTCTTTCTGATTAGTTACTGTAAATTAAATTAGTACTGAAAAGTCATTAAAAGCAAAGTACCATCAACCTGTTCATCAGAGCGCCTGTGATTTGCTGTGAGCAGCTCGTCATATTCCCTTATTAGTGGTTACTCGTAGCTTTGCACCTTTGTTGCCGTGTTTCTACTGAGGCTCTGGTTTCACTTGTGGGCCACGCTGTAGTTCCTGCACAACACAACGTACTCCTTCAGTTTTAAACTGTATCTTGTCTAGGACATTAGTTTTAGATTCAGGAAGGTTGGATCAACTGTGAGTTGCAAATTTAAATTGTTTTGAAAATTGCGCTCATTAAAATCTGAGATCTGGTTGCATGTGTCCCCTTTCCCCTCACAAGCCTAGTTATAACAAAGAGTACACTATAAATGTATTACAATTTGTTATACAATTGTTATTTTTCTAGTATGGGTCTTTGTTTTTATCAGTTAGAAAAAGAATGCACCGGGGTAATTGCTGGGATCTTGAATCCCTTGTAACAATGTTATATAAAAGAAGGACAAGAGGGAACAAGCCAAAAGTTTAACAATATTATGTAAATCACTTCATTTGCATGTACAAACCAATAGACTTAGCACGATGCAATGGCTTATTTCTCCAGAGCAATTCATGATAGAGATAACAGCAACCATCAGAATTATTCTATAAAATATGTGTAATATATGTGTATTGATTGATGCATACGTGCATACGGATGTTTGCTTTTTTTTCCTCACAGTGAAGCGGTTTATTCTCAAGTGTCAGACTGAGAAAAATGCTCAGCACACTTTTAACCCTTTTCTGTCAAATTCCACGAGATGTGCATTTTATTTTTCAGCCTATTTCTCTTTAGGTATAAGACGTGAATGTTTCTGTGTGCATCTCGGTGCTTATCTAGGTGCACTTCCACACTCTTCCTTAGTAAACAGTAAAGGTGCAGGTATCGCAGGCCGTTAGTGGGTACGAAACAGAAAGACGGGAAGAGGGACCTGACCTCCTCACCCCTTTTTCTCTAACCCTTGATGATGATGGTGTCTTTGCCACATCGGTCGTAGTGTGGAAGTTCGAGTGAGTTTAAACTGAAAGCCTGTCTCCACCAAGAGACAAAGGTAAAGAGAGATAATATAACTTTTAGCATTTAGCAACAGGTGAGACATTTTCTTAAAGGTTCAGTGAGCGATATTTAGTGTCATCTAGCAGTGAAGTTGCAGATTTCAATGAAGTGAAAACTCCTCTCATTCTCACCTACTGTAGCCGGGAAAAACGTGAAAGCCCCTTGTTAGCACCAGTGTTTAGTCTGTGCTTTTTTGTTAAGAGGATATTAACTGTGGCCCACACTCAAACATAGTAGGAGATCATATAATAACAGGAAGTGCATTTTGAGCGATAATGCCTCATGTTAAGGTAATGAAAACACAACAGTTCTTATTTTTTGCATGATTATACACTGAAAACATAAATAGGATTTTTTTATATATATATATATCCTCCTAAATCCAGCTAAAACTTACACACTGGACCTTTCAAATCAACACTACAGGAATGTGGCCTCTGACCTCTAATAGACTGGTGTGTCTGGGTGAGGTTAAACATTAACTACCCCTCGTCAGGCCAATAACACACCTGTGTTGATTGGTCATCTCCTTCTCTGAGATTCCCTCCACAGATTTCCCCTATAACAGTCTGTCATATCAATACAACACTGAGTTTCCTTTGTGCAATGATGCCACAAGGTTCTCCACAGTCCATTTGTTTAATACCAGTAACAATAGGCCGATCTCTTGCTTCACACGCTTGGCATTGCTGGGCCAACTTAAAAGTGACGAGAAAGCTGCGCTGCAAGAAGTAACGGTTTCTTTTCTGCCAGACGCGGTTTTCAGTAATTGCAAATGTATTCTCTCTTTACCACTTTCATCAGCTGTTCTCTGGTGTCAGTTACTTGGTTTATGTCTGTTGATAATTTCCCCTGACCGAGTCCAGTTTTCCATTCATTATTCCTTTTGTCATGTTGGCTACATGTAAAGTGATTGACTTTCTGTTGCTTGCGGTCCATCATTTCACTTGTGAGCTATTTCCCAAATTAACAATTTCCCAATAACGGCATTGCATTCCAAAGAATCACATTAGGTTGCGGTGCACGTAATCAGTTCGCTTAAACATGATCTTTCTTTGACATAATCTTTTCACACCTTTTAAAAATGTGGCCATTAATTGTGTAAGACTATAGTGAACAAAACATGTTTCAAATCTTAACAACTTAAAAGGACAGGTCCTCCCTATGCTAATGCAGACAACACTGAAAAAGGTCTCTTCCCCAGGCATCCTTTGTACCTGCTGCCATCTGGAGTAGACATTAGAGAGCGTGGGCATGTCTGCACAGGTCAGGTCTGCTCTAATTAGAATTTCATCATAATTACAGCGAGACTGCAGACTGACAGCTCCATTTAAATCGGTGTACTGCTGCGGATAGATACTGACTGAGTGAATGGAAGTATCACATTATGAGTGGGATGTATCATTCTCAAGTCTGGTAACAGTATATTTCCTGATATTAAAGATATAAAAATGAAAGACATTTTTAGACGTTTTTTTTTTCTTAATAAGCTGCAGAGGTAAAATATCCTCAGAAAACTAAATATGGTATGGTCTGATATTTAAAGTTCATGGCTGAAATGTATGGTTGATGTTACTGAAAAAAAAAAAAAAACATTCAGAAATTTGCAATGGTAATATGTCATGAGATATTTATTCAGTGTCAACACCTCAGTTTCTATTTCCCTTTAGCCAATGCATCATGCTCAGTCATGTTCAGTGATTACAATAAAAAAAGAGAGAGTAACATATGACAGATCGTTTACTGAAGATGTATGACAGGCATGTACTTGACAAGACTATCAAGAGATCTTGTGAATGAGTCTAGTTCTAGTTTGGCCATTTTAAATTCCCTCTGGCATACATTCTTCTGTTGATTTAGCAGAAACGAAACATGTCTCATGGGGCTGACGATGCAGATTTATTATTTCGGAAGTGGTAATGAGAGAAAAGCCACTTTTCTCTGTTCAGTGATTGACAGACAACACAACAAAACAAAGCACAAGAAGCTAATGTTTTCAGATAGAAATACATTAACCTGCCTGCTGATTTCCACCATCACAACCAAAGTTAATACATTTGTATGATATTTAAGTTATATACGCTGCTGTACATGTAATAACAAATAAGACAACTCCAGAAAATAACAAAAAAAAGAAAAAAAGTTGTTGGAATATACTGTATGTCTAGAAATGAATCAGGAATAATGTCTGAAAAGGACAAAAACAGGCACAAAAGGATGTTTGCATTTTCAATATGTTAAAGATGTTGTTGGTGTTGATGTAAACAGTAGAACAAGCCTGTCTCCCACAGAAACTGTACACATTTTGAATTATTTTTGATGAGGTTTCCAGTATTAAACTCCTGCCCTGGTAGTTTTACAAACCACCCGTGCCTAATAAAATAATGAATGTGCTGTAGTAGGTAAATTACTGCAAGATCAGTTAGTGTTAGTGTCGGTGGGGGACAAACACATTGTATGTATTATGTAAAGTTTACATTCAGGATCAACATTTTTGCCACTTGATAATTACAACATTTAATTTAACATTTAATGTTAATGCAAAATGTAACGTGGGCAGCTTTACATTTTTTAACAAAAAACAAAATTGCACTTACAGTTCTAGTTTTATGTGAAAGTAATTCTAGGAGACAGGGTTAAGAAGCTTCAGTAGAACAGACGTTGTGAGGACTTCATGCAAAATTGAATCTACATCGAATCTATGTTATGTTCATATACAGTGATTATGACTTAGTTATTTACTTTCTGCAATATTGTTTGATACACACCAAGGACATACTGTACTTGGGTGTGGATAAAAACAACCCTGCTGGGACCCTATAGAGGGGGTGGTCTCGGCCTCAAATGATCTCAGGGGCGGTTTGTTTGTGATGGGAACATGATCCAACCTCAGTCTGATCCAACTGTCAGGTGTACACTGCAATTTCGAGCTAAACAGCTCCTGTAGCCAGGCATGCGTTGCATTATGGGATGTGGCAGAGCATGCAAAGTGTAACAGCGGTGCATAGTAGTAGTTCTAGCCGGAGAATGGTTCTGTCATGGAAATATGCACTAGTCCAGAACACAGAACATTCTTCCTGTGTTTACCTTCTTGCTTCCGCACATGTGACCAATAATGATCATTCTCACATGGTTTGTAGTGATGCGTACTGGTTTGCTTGGATTTTTCTCTGCGTCAAAAGAAAGCAAACCAAAGGAAAAACACTTCAACAGATTTGGACTAAATGCTCTGAGTGTTAAAGTTCTTTGAGTTCTGAGGGTGGTCAGGCTCATTGTGATTTTTTTCTAGAGAAATATAAAGTTTTCTAAATAAATACATATCTCAACGCAGCATGTAGTAGCTATATTTAATCACTCCTTGAAAAGACAATAAACTCGGACTGAACTGGACTATGAAGTGTCATGCCATTACAGTATTTACAAAAGCTCTCTCAGCCTCTGATTCCTTGGCTTTTGATGCAGCTACAGTGGAAACTGCAGCCTGATCTCTCATCTGCAGTGTTAAAAATAGCTATACATGTTTATTTGTAATTAATGTGCCTCTTGGAAAAATATGTCCTTAATTTGCAAAATAGATATCCCTTACTGCAGCTTATCAGCACGGAAGTAAGTTTATATTAAGAAGAGGTTAGTATGACAGTCAGAGCATGGATTTGACATTAAATTTGCATTTTGATCATAACATTTTTGGACATTTTAATAACTCGCTAATAAATATCGTGATTTGTGCACTATTGATACTGAAACTGAACGTCTCAAGCGTTGCCAGTTTGTGTTATATTAGGGTCAGTCTGGCAGCCAACAGCCACCTGTAAGTACTGTAAGATATTGTAATGAGGCTTAGAAAGTCATTCATTTCTCAGTAGAGAACTGCTAACAGCTTGAAACATATGGAGGGAAAATCGCAAACCAGTGTTGCTGGCAATTCAGCAGTGATTATTAAGGAACACCTGTTTGGCTGGCTGGCAAGGCGACTCAGGGTCCCGCTGAATAGCAGCAGGCTAATGAAGGTCTTCTCAGCTTAATTGTTTGGGCTATAAATAGTGACGGATAGAGGAACAGAGCACAGCGCCAGTCTCATCCATTTCTTGCCATACAGTGAATGCACTATTAGAGGTTTGTTGTTGAGGGTTTGTGAATGGGGCAGAGACAGTGATTGTGAAATTGCCAACATTAGCAGTTACAAAAGAGTCATTAACAGTAAACTGTAAAATTAAACTTCGGTGAAAGGGCTTATGCGTAGAGTGAGGGTTGCCTGTTAAAGCATGAGCATGATGAAGACTAATAATCACCAATAAACATCTTACTGTAGGTGTAAGGTATGTTGAAGTACCATTATAAAAGCTGAAATTGCATTAGATTATGAGGGTGAACAGCAGGTCTCAGAGTGCACCGAGGCCTAGTAAAGGTCTTTCTCATCAGCAATTCAAATCATGGACAAAGTGAATTCTTTTTTTTTTTTTTTTACACAGTTCCCAGCCACACAGTTCCCAGCTTTCCTATTGCCTTTGCTCTGACAGAACCTCATTTTGAGAGAAAAATTAAATGCAGACCACATCACTAATTGCAACATTACCCACAACCATATCTCCAAATGACTCTCTGACAGAAGAACTCAATGAGAATAAAGCAGGATCATCTGATTTTCTGTTAAATAGCGTTTGAAAGATTGCCACTGCAGTATGCACCCTGCTGTTCGTGGGTCACCTTCGTTGATGGTGTTCAAATGAGTTTGGCTGGCAGTGTTTTCCAGGTCAGCCCTTTCGAGAGAGGAAGGTGATAACTTTCACAAGTCTTAAAGGACCAGAGTGTAAGAGTTAGGGGGATATATTAGCAGACATGGGATATTATGTTCTATTATTAGTTTTCATAATTATGTTTTCAATAGAGTGTAATCACCTCTAACTACAAGTCATTGTGTTTTTTTGTTTTTTTTTTAGGTTAGAATGAGGCCTTTATTATAGAGAGAGCTGGTCCCCTTCCGCAGAGTCCACAATGTTTCCACAGTTGCCCAGAATGGACAGACACTGGCTCTATAGATGACACGATGATCACCTAGATATCTAACTCAAAGGTTTAGCTGCTGCAGGATGGTTAACCTCAGCGCTTAAAGGAGAAAAGAGAAAATCCATGAGATTCACTGCAACTCAAGCAGAAAAAAATGAAAAAGAAGAAAAAAAAAGTTGGTCACCAGAGTCTGCACTATGTGTGAGCCCATTAGGGCCTCAACACCAAGAGCAAGCTAATGTCACCTTGGCTGAGCTCAGAAGTGATCCAGCAAGAACTGTGCACAGACTCAGGAAAAAGCACACATTTTGTAATATAACCCCTGCGATTCCGGGGTTCTAGCCAACACAAGACTGCTAGAAGTTAAAAGCTTCAACAGCTTTATTGCTTTATTAAATTTAAATAAGTAATATCTGAAACTACAGCAGGTTTTTAAAACCACATTAGCAATATCAAGGCACTTCACATTTCAAAACGGACAAAATTAGCCTCTTGAGTGCAATTCATCAGCAATTATTAATATGAAGGCCAAATGAAAATAAAGCAGTTTTCAAAGAGCAGGTTTTGACACTTACAGCAAATTTTACACTGGCACGACATTCATCCGATGACACTGTTTCCTTTCTAGTTTACTGTATATCCGTTCATTACTCTACCAGTGTTACGCTGAGATCACACTGAATACGTAATGATTTATGTTGCTGAAAACTGGATGAAGACTGACAGAAATAAACAAAAACGTAACAAATATATGCACTTAACTTTATGAATAAGTAAGTAAGACCACTACGACACTAAAATACTACTATACTACTATTTTACTACTACTATAAAATACTACCACTACTATCATATGGATAATTTGTACAGCCCCCTGTTGGCCTATTTAGAGATCATTTAAACAACATAAATATCCACCCAGTTTGGTGATATGTGAACAAACTGTCAAACAAATTTATGGCTAATTTTGTGCCTATTAAGGTATTTTTATTTGTATGCCCACTTAAATTATTACAGAGCATTACACAGTACCCTAAGGATCGAGTCTCTCACATAAAATTAAATAAATAAATAAAAAAATAAAGATTCAGACCTTGTTACTGTTGTAGCTTTTAATAGATATGAAACATACACAAACACAAGTGCAGTAAAAGACTGAATGCTAAGTCTTCTAATGCAGTTTAGTGTTGGACCTGACCCTGAACATTCTCCTACAATCTTATTCTCAGGCTTTGAGTATTGTATTATGCATGCATTTTAAACATGCAGAGCTCTGTGAAGCAAGGCTGCATTCCCTTTGATGTTCGTCTCTCTTTTCTGTATCCTGATGCAAGTGTATTATTATCCTGTAGGTACAGATATAATGTGTACACATGCTTAAATGTGTAAATATACAACATTGTGTTCCTTTGGTTCTTTGTGTGAACTTACTTATTTTGTACACCCCCCTATATTATATAACTATGAAAACAAATGTGTTTTTTTATCCCTTTTTTTAAGATAAGACGATGTAGATAGTAATGTAATGGAGCATACGGGTATAGATTTGTCCTCTTAACATGTACATCTCTCTCTTTCTGTGTTCGTCTGCATTGGCTGTTGCCATGTTAAGGAGCTGGTGGCAGGCAGTGGGAGTCAGACTCAGATTTAAAAATGGCCTCTGCCTCCTCTTCAAGCCCCCCTGTCAAAAGCAAGAGTTTGCAAAAGTATCACGAAGAATAGAAAGCCAAATATCTCCGGCTTCTGTGTGGGAGAGAATAAATACATGGAAAATTGCAAAGTGTGCCACAGGGTATTTTCTGTCACCCGTGGAGGAGTATGTGATGTTAAGCAAAATGCCTCAGGAAACTAAAAACCCCATATTCCAAACACGAGTCCAAAAGAGTTTCCCAGTTTCTGCCAGCACAGGTCCCTCCTAATGCTGATGCACTAATGAGATTACACTTGTCTTTTATTTATAGTTTTAAATGGGATGTGAGAACATCATCATTTTACCTTTGAATATCATTATACTTGTCACAGTAACATTTGAAATGCAAAAAAAAAAAATTTAAAAAAAAAATTGTATATGGGGTGATATAATATACAATATATACATTATAGTATAAGTTATGTACCTGCATGATGCAACATATCACACAAAGAATATTATTTTTGCATCAAAGCAGTACAAATGGAAATATAAAAATAATCTAGGTTCCTTTGGTTGTCTGAACAAATCTTTTCCTCAGAGAAGTGAGTCTCTGTGTATTGTTTTCATTGCCTCCTGTATGCAGTTTCATTCCACCTCTGTGTATGTTTTATTCTGTTTGAATATTTAAAGATGCAGAGGGGAAGTGCATGTATGGCATGTATGACTGCTGAAGCTTTGCCTAATTAAGCTTTAATCTGCACCCATTTCCACACTGAATTTACAGCCAGGCCTACTCCAGGGAATCCAAAGAGTTTTACTACTCAGCTCTTCTTGCATCATAACACACACACAAATTGTACAAAAAAAGGTACTGACTTTTATTTTTTTAGTTAGTTTGCTCATAACATGCGATCATCATATTGACATTGTAGCGTTTATAATGTGACCATTACATTGAATAATGTAAATAATATTTATATTTAATATTGGGATTCCTCAGTGTAGTGATCTGAAACTTCTGAAACAAAATCGTAACAGCTATACCAATGTTAAACATTATTTTATAACCATTAAAAGTGATTCTAAGATGAGTTAAGTAGGAGTTTCAGCAGTGATTTCAATTATAGCTTATCCCATAAGTGTTTGCTGCTCCCTATACTGTTTTAATGTTGTCTTAATGTGCTTAAAATTCCCTCACATGACCTTTTCATGAAAAAGCTGGGATATATTTGGGAACCCTTTTAAAGAGAGTAAATCTGCTTAAGTGTTATCCACTGCTTGTGGGAAAACAGCTAAGTTGGCCCTGCAACTACACTGCTGTCTTTATTACAATGCAAGAATGATTGTGACATCCCTGCTGCATTTGCTATCGTCTGCAGAGACAAACTCAAGGCCAAGTTATGAAGGCTTGCATAAAATTTGGCTGGAATAATTCATCTCTGCCCGTGATACTAGTGAAAAAAAAAAAGAAAAAAAAGTGTAACCTCAAACTCTTTTTCCACCTAATCCTCTGACTTCCCTAATGTAGTAGTGTTTGGATAAAACACTGTTGTCCGTTCAACCTCTGGACAGTTCCCTTACTGGCAGTCCCAGATTCAGGACCTTGGAGAGCTCTGCATCCAGCGCTACAGACAAAGTTAACTTTTGCCTTTAAATATCATGTGGAATCTGAGGTGAAGTCAGCAACATAGTAAAGTAAATTAGCTGACGTGAAAGTGTGCTCTAAGCTGATTTTAATCCAACCAAGCATTATTAACATTAACACTTGTTGATATCTATGGTTATTGTGTTATTTTGTCACTGCATACAATTGAGCATATTCTCTGCAGTTCACTTACATAGGCTGTAGTGCTTTTTAATTGAGAGAGCAAATCATGAACATGACCATTACTGAGACAGTATGGGACTCAAACAACCCTTTTAGAGAGAATGCACCTATTGGATCAAGAATGATTTCAATCATATTCACATTTGTTTCAAATAACGAATTAATTCTTTCATTCATGTACTGACTCACTGGTGGGTAGCCTCAGTCCCCATGGTAACATCTATAGATGGCACTGAGCCTGGAACAGACACAGAACAATTCTAAACCTTGCTGAGTTGTATAGGCTGCTTCGTGTGTGTCCTTGCTCACTTAGTCTATGTCTGCAAAAAATGCCCTGTTCATTATGTTGTGAATGACTTATAGTGTATGAAATTCACCATTTAATGGCCCGGAGCCTACTGAATTTTGAATGAAAACAAAATCAGGTCCACATTGAGAAAGAATGGCATTCATTTTGTATTCAACTTTGGCAAGCTTCAGTCCATGCTCATTAAGCTTGTCACTTGTCAAAAAAAAAAAAAAAATTAAAGCAAAAGCACTAGGCTTACAAGATAAGTCATAAGAACATGACTTATCTTATAAGGACATGAGAGACACATGCACAGCATTTGGAAGCAGTTTTTTTTTTCAGTTTATTGCAAGAAGCAAATTCTCTTGTGTTGTTGTTTAACATATTAACAAAATCATCTGCCCACATTTTCAATACATTACAAGGAAAAACAAAATAAGAAAATGATCATTTCGGTCTGTCTTTTGGAGAAGCATAATCTGTTGTTTTATGCTAAAAAAAAAAAAGTTATGACTTTAGAAATGAGTCTTGTAGCGTATCTGTACAGTATGTGGGTCACAATATTCTCTCCTGACTCTCATGGCCCTAGTTTAAACAGGAAATACATAACGAATGGTACAATCTTTCATATGTGAAGTATTTCAGTGACTTTCCATTCACTGAGGACCTCCCAGATTTGTTTTACATGTGCCATCCACTGTATTCAGGCAAACGTTTATCCTATTGATTGCTATTTAAAATCGTGTAAAAATCTGTAGAACACAGTTGGAGCCTATTTTAGTCTAGATGATAGGAGATAAGGCTGCCAGTGAAAGCGCCATAGCAGACTATAGAGGGATGTTAAACATTAATGAATACTGTATGAAGTTGTGTTGCTGGTGACCTGGCCGTACCTGTGAACATTTTCCATAAGCCCTCTGAATGACTTTAGAAAACTGCAGAGGGGAATGACTCTCCCCATTTGACCCTTTATAGAGACAGCAAAATGGTCTCACAGGAAATGAATCAATGATCATTTAGGATCAATTAATCAAAATGAATGGTTGAGACAATACTCCAGACACGGAGGAGAAACGTCCTTACAGTCCATAAATCTGTGCCGAACAGATGATGTACTTCCCCTAATATCCTGCTGTTTCTGACTCTGCTGCAGGTGTGCCAAATGATTCAAGACATGCACAACCAAAGGCCCAGTGCCATGCAGTCTCTTCCAGTAAATGCACTTCATTATTTTGTTTGTTGCATCAAAAAGGCAGATAAAAGCTTAAAAGCTGAAGGTTTGGGTGTGTTTGCTGCATAGTTTAAGATTTTAGGCATTCTTCATTAACTACAAACAACTAAACCTTTTTATTCAAAAAATCTTGTCACTGCATAATCAAACTAAAAATATGCAGCCCATATTTAAATAACTGCACGCGCATGTGGCAGTTTGCTTTCACAGATACAGAAATGTTATTTTTGTCCTATGTCATATGAAAGTCATATGAAAAGGAGGTGAAAGAGAGTTCAGATCAAGAGTTGTCTCGATGTGACTCCAGTCTCTTTTCATCTTCCTTAAAATTTGAATCATGTCAGAACACTGTCATTTCTATGTCTTAATATTTAATACTAATTTGGATTCACAAACAATCACATATTTCAATTGTCGACGTCTGAAAATAATTTGAAAATGACCCACTTAGTAATATTTAAAATATTTCAGACAATCACATGTCACTGTAAGGACTGGGTGAACCATTTTCATACCTGGAACAGACTAATATGAACATTGAACCAGTGGGTGATGCTTGGGAAATGCAGCAGCAATATCCAGCCGGTTGAAATGTCAGCAACAGGCAGCAACACAATACTCCCACATATCGGCGCTGATCCCAGTGGGCAATGTAATAGGGCTGCGACATTTGAAAAACAATGCCAGAGAATATCGAACAACCAAGATGTACTGGTTAGATCTGTCGTTAAAGTGTGGACACATTTGTTCCTTTGCAGAATGGTGCAATATGATGGCACTTTAATTAATGCTGTTATGCATCAGTTCTCAATTTAAGAACAACGCATATGTGCGTGGTTTGTTTTCCATAGGGACTAAGAGTTTTTGTTCTCTTGTCTGACTGTAATAAGACACACAAAGGCACCATCAAGAGTGAAGAATATTCATATGACAGTGATGAATGGCTTGTTTAAAAGCATGAATAGCTCTTGACTCCACAGAATACTGCTGTGCCCATATAAGGGGCTTGATCATGTGGCATGTAATTGCTTTGGTGAGAGACAAACATAATTGCAGCTAATTATTTTTCAGAATATTGATGAAAACAAGTGTCTCCTAAACAGAGCGAAGCATCTTGCATACATGCAAAAGAGCGTATGCATTTATATTATTTGTAGGATTACAGAACCAAAAAGAATCCAACAGCACTGGAACCTGAACTCACCATTAGTGGCTTTGCTCTCTCTGCCAACATTATTGATGGCAGACTAAATGTCTCCAAGGCTTCATGCTACCATGTGTGACAGAATGAAAGCGTTGTCTGTGAAAAAAAAAAAATATTTCACTGTTTATCACTCAGCACAGCTAGCCACAATAAAACCCATTCTGTTAAATACTGTACATAAATGGCATGCTGCAACACCTCCTCTTCCCAAATGCTTCCCTTGCCCTGTCCCCTGTTGTCCCTTTTGACAGAGGGGCTTGACAGATAGATCACAAAGATGCACAATCATTGCATGGTAGGGACTGGGATGGAGTGCACCCATTATTCTAAAGCAAAGCTGTCTGGCGGGGCAAGGCCTGTGCGCCACATGGTGCCGTGATAGATGGGGACCATTAATCAAGGCACGACGGCGCCCTGAGATTGATGTGCAGAAATTCAAATGCTCAAACAGCATTTGGAAGATTAAGGCTGTGTGGGCAAGGTTAGAAGTCTACCTTTCTATTGTGGAGGGACAGGTGTAGTGGTAGAACCACTGTCCAGAGGTGACATGAGTGGACGTTTAGGGGATGTTCTGCCCTGTAACTGTGCTGCTTTCAATGTCCTTTCCCCCAAAAGACTCTCGGGTGTTTCATATTGAATTAGATGTCCTACATTTGTCATTGCCCCAGTGACTTCCTGTCCTTCTGAATGCAGGAGCAAAATAATTCTTTGTGATACCAAGCACTAAAATTGTCAAATTCTCCTTTACAAATGTTGTGCAATATGCATAATAACAGAATATAAGACAAAGCTTATGCCGTAGCAGAAAACAGGAAGCTTTATGCAACATTTAAAAGATCAAAATACAGTCAGCTTTATTCCAAATAGGTTTGTTAAATATTTGATGTAGTGCTTTTTGAAGCTGATGTTGCTTTGAAAATATACTGTAAAATGCTCTAGCTTTGCAAAACGCAACAAAAAGCAAAATCATCAAGAACAGTAGAAGAGAACAAAACAGACAAAAACTAAATTGTTTTCTAACTACCATGTCAAAAACAACTTATTATTATCTTCATTGGTTTCACCTTGCTAGTCCCTACCAGATTTGCAGTATTTCTATCGCAACTCCACTTTGCCAGCAAAGCATCTTGTTCTAAATAGGCTAGAGAAATTGATAATTACTACACTGAGCTTACTAGAAATAGTCATGTTGCACCCAGTTTCCCATACGTTCATTTGTATCTTAGTAGCAACGACATTAGTGATAGCACCCTGATCTTGCTAGAATTAACAGTTGCATTTGATCATTAGTCAAACACAAGCAGTGGCAAAGAAGTTGCACACAGCAACAAAAATGTACTTACAAAGAAACTGTGTCAACACTATCTAATGAGTGATCACGTATCCTGCATGCAGACCATGCAGCAATGCTACATACTGTATGTTTACAGTAAGTGCATCTGGCAGTAATACTATATTTGGGCAATGTTTATAATGCCAATAACATAACCAACTGGAAAATAAAAAAAAAAGAAAGTGATCATAAAAAGATCAGCTGCACTGCACTTTACATTTCACCTA
>JAPQRN010000022.1:7153393-7165827 GCA_037367275.1 Coranthus polyacanthus
CTGATCTCCAACAGAGGACATGTTTAGTGCAACCTCATCATTTAATGATTAGTCATCTAGTAAATCAAAATTCCTCTGGAATATCTCAAAGCCCCCATGAGCACTTAATTTATTTTTTATCACTTGTGTCAAGGATTTGTGCACTTTTATACTATCTTTGTTGAGTATGTTAAGTAAAATGTCATTTTTCTTTTCTTTTTTATGGATGGTTTATGTAAGAGGAGCAAATATTCAGGTTTTTTTTTTTTTTTTTTTAGGGATTGCACTTAAGAGGTACATTTATTTGAATACTGCAACGCAAACATCCTTGTAAACGATAAAGTGCACAAACTTTTCATTTGGTTTTATGATATGAGAGGGACTTTAAATGTCACATATACCCTGTGACATGAAAAATATGACCACCCTTTGTTATTTTGATGATGACGTCAATCTGATTATTCCTAAAAAGCACTGGCAGCATTTTCTTACTTGAAAAATGCAATGCATAGTAAATTGTCTGGGTTATTCCCAGAAATAACTACATCACAACCTATTCCACTAATATGATGTTGAAGCCAATTCAATTACGGGCAGGCTTATCCACTGGAGCCGAATGTAGCTCTTACCCCCCTGTCTGGAGGTGAAGTCTATAGAGAGTTGAGCTCATTTTGGTTGGTACCCTCAAGAGAAAAGGTACCAAAAAGCCTAACACACAGTGTCTTTTAAAAGAAGCCAAAAGAACTTTTACAGATAAACGTTTTTCTCTCTCACTCTTGCACCTCGTGTTATTGAACCTTTGGTTTCTTCCCGAGGCTGTTTGACCTCCATTATCAGGTTTTAAGCACAAACAACATATTGAGGCATTGTGGGAGTTATATTCTGTATGTCGTGCACTGATTTTGATCATGTCAAGAAAACTCTGAATGACGTAGCTGGACGGGCCCGAAAGCACATATTTGAAAGACCCCAAATCCCACAGTGTTGAAGGAAGAGGTTTAGAAACATCAAAGCGTGATACTTAAAAGAAATCATGTCTGATAACCTTGCCCCATTCACCATTATTTTCCACAGATCACGCTCACATGTCTCTCTCAGGCTTGGGAGCAGACTTAAAATCTTCTGCATCGAAATTGCTGTTTTACTCCAGAAATCCGTTGGAGCAGACCCCGCACGAAAGTGACAGGTCAAGAAACCACTTTTTTCCACACATAGGAAGTAAGATTCTACTGTTCAGGTAGTAATTTATAGAGTAGTTAGAGCACGTGACATGGGCATAAGAGTTCAAGGCTGCCAAGTAAGCACTTATGGTAAAGATAGCTTTGGCTTCAATTTTGTCACTGCTTTAAGAAGACTTAAAGTCTACATCCAAAAGACTGTGTTACGGGGCTGTTACAATATTAGTTTAGTATGGGTAAGAGGGTGTCAGTGTCTCATAAAAGCGCCCATATTATCATGCCAAGAAAAATACAAATAAATAAAATGATGACCATTTATGATTGTGGTAAAAAATTATTTTACCATAATAATTTAAAAAGATCCTGATCGTGATGGAAAACATGACCTCATTAATGATCACAGACTGTTGAAAGCCTCACGTGAAGAGCCCAGCAATCCACAGGAGTATTTGCATTAGTATATTAACCTCAAAAGTATACTGTTTTTGTAGCACGTGTTGTTAATTGTGAGGCGATGATGTGAAGATGAAGAAAGAACCTCTGCAGACACTGTCTTGCTTGCATATAAAAGGTTTATTACAAATAAGTACAGCGTCAATCAGGCACCGTGGACAGCCTGGAGAGGACCCGAAGCCAATATGTCTATCTGAATATCAATGTCACCGTCCCCATATATATATATATATGTATATATATATATATATATATATATATGTCTACTGTTTGTTCTTTATCAAAATGGGTCAAGGCATCTGGTCTTCGTCTAAGGAGCCCCTTATCTAATCAATACCCAAATTTCCTATAATTAGAGGCCTCTAACTATGCATGGAGTCAATTAGCAGACAAAGACGGCCTATAGCCACACACGTCAAACCCATGAAGTCATATAACAGGTTACAGATTAAGACAGGCTTATTGGTGGATTAATCAGCCATATATGGTGCAGTAACTGTGTGCTTATTTCCGGCTCTAACACATGAAAATGCACCAGGATAGCCACATACTCTCTCGATAGCAGCTCTGTGTACACTTTATCAACAGCTACGTTTCTTAAAGACTTCTAAGGCCCCCAAGCTGCCTTTACCTGCCTGTATGTGGCATCCACATAACTCCTGACAAATACACGACAATTCAACCCTTCTCTGACTAAATTCCTCTCTCTACGCCATCAAATACTTCAACACAAATGCAAGAAAATAAAATACATTTACTAAATTAGCAATATTGAAATTAAAACACATAAGAGGGAGGGTGGATGTTTACTGGCATGGTAGAGTGTACTTCTGTCCATAATGTCCAACATAACATTCAGAAAGAGTCCCACACTTTTACATGTGCTACTTAATAGTCTTTATTCACACAGCTTTAAACTTAAAGTTGTCCTTTATTGCCCCTGTAGGGAAATCAGTTCTCTGCATTTTATCCATCCTAGTAGGACATCCCGTTAGGAGCAGTGAGCGGCCACTGTACAGCGCCCGGGGGCTATCTCCAGATCCAAGCTAGTGCCTTGGTCAGATGCAATGCAGGAGAATAAACCTATTATACATGCTGTAAGTGCAAAGGTTGTCTTGGCATTTGAAACAGCTAGAGAGAGACACTTTGTTGAAAACAACAGCATTTAACAATACCTTCAAACCTTTAAACGCGTTAAAAGCATCAAGAAATAGTTCAAAAGATGAAAAAGAGTAACCGCAGTTTCACCAGTGCTATTGGTTTTTTTTAATGGTGTGGAGTTTAAAAGCTCTCCCTGTGGTTTTATAGCAGTCCTCCTGCTACCCAAACACATGCAGGTCAGGTGAAATGCCCATTAAAGTTAAGTTGTCCGTCAATATGTTAGTCCTGCAGTGGACTGCTAACCTGTTTCTTGTTTTTCATCCAGTGCATGTTATTTCCAGTACTTCCGTGACCCCGAATAAGTAAAATCAGTTAAATCATGACCCATATCATATGTCTGTGTTTGGTCCTGTATGGTTTTAGCTGCACTGATAGATCACACTTACTTGCTGTTTTTCATTTTCACACACTGGTCCGTTTCTCACCATAAGAATCTACGCCACGTCCCATGGTGTTTTCAAATGTTGACAAATCAATTACCCCAAGCCTTTAATTACTTTCCAATCTATAAACAAATTTCTTATAGTTGATTGTAGAAATGGAATATTGGCATTTGGCTCTGTGACCCAATTGATCACAGGGTGGCAAAATTATGCAAAAGCTTCAATAAACAATCACAAAAACATAGCTTGTATTGAACAAATGTGACCTCTTTGCTTGATTAATGACTTCATTATCATTTGAGGCTTTGACCATGATAATCCTGATTGCATTGCTGCATCCTATTCTATGCCATCATCTTCATCGTTTGTTTTAATTAAAGTGAGTGTATATACCTCCTATCCTATTTATGGGGGCAGGTGATTTTGTAATGATGTTTTAACTATAGTTTGATATATGCTACTTGCATTTTCTTTTTGTGTTCAGGTGTTTTTTTTAATTATTTTTTATTATGATTTAGGGATTTACCACACCCATGCTCTTCCCTGGGAGCAGTTAGATTAATTGTCTCCTACATTCTCCAGAGGCTTGATAACCTGCTTTTTTCCCCCCATGTAAACACCCTTGTTGTAACAATAGACCATCGCTGGTTCATGAATGTGTGCGAGGTCATAATTCGGGGCACTCTCTGCCCATCTGTTACAATATCTCCTTAACCTACTGTAATGATCGTTACTTGAACCTGACACAGGTGTACAGAGGTGACTTTGACAGAGATATCTCAGAGGTTGTGGAGGAATTGAGGCTGCTGCAAGAATGAGATGCCAGCTGCAGATTTACACGCCTCCACTGGCTCACTGCACATCATTAAAGCCAGAGGCCGCTTGCAGTGGCTTCATCTCAGTCCCAGCCCACACAGACTACGTCGGGCCACACAGGCTGATTTATCTCAGCTGTCTTTCCGAACGGCTTTTCCCGCCAAGAGAGAGATGGCGGCGACGGGGGGCGTTGGGGTGGTGCGAGATTTACGCATGTATATGAGATGAAATTCATTTTGGGAAGAGCACATCCTTCCTCTGACAGAAAAGAAGCCTTTTTGCTCCCTCTCTTTTCCCACCATTATGTCTTCCAGCTTACACACCACCTCCATTCCCAGAGTGAGAATCAGTGATGGATGTTCATGTGCACAATGCCTCTAAAAATACCGTAAGCGCACCAGTATTAACCCCCTCTTTTTTCCACCCCCAATGTGTTCTTGATTTTTTCCTAACATATAAGGCCAGATCCACAAAAGGATCGCGTGGCTTCTGTGGGCGCAAAACCAGCGCAAATGAGAGAAAAATATAGCATGTAATTCACAAAGCATCCGCAAAGCGTGAAATTCACCGCAAACTGAGAAACAGATAGCGTCAGTGTTGTGCCTGTGTCATTTGCATCGATGGAAATTACATATATTCAATACAGTTGGCACAAAATTGGCCACCTCGTTGTAAAAAAACATGTGATTCACAGAAGACCAGCGCAAATTGTCACCCGCGCTTCGGCTGGTGCAATTAACGCCCGCAGAAAGCTGGTGTTAACTGCCCGCAAACTCACCTCTCACTCACTGCCCCATCTCTGTCTCTCTCTCTTTCCCCAAATCTTCGAATTTTTGCAGCTTCTGCAGTTTTGATTATGGACCAATCTGTGTACTGAAATGCAAAGACATCCCCGAAACAAGAGAAACTCTGATGCAAACCAAGGGCAAATTGCACTCAAGTGCAAAACTTTATGGTTGTGTTAGCTCCAGCATATCATTAGCACAAAATCTTTGGTGAATAGGTTCGTAAAATGCAGCAGATTGTGGGAGCAGATTGTGGGAGCAAACGCTGTGCAATCCCCTGCGCAATGAGCGGGCGCATTCCATTCTTTGTGGATTCAGCCCATAATGCACTGTTGCATCTAATGAGCTCTCCATTTTGACAGTAGCTTATCAATTTTAATGTTTTGAAAGTAATTTTATGGAGTGCGGATGAAACTTTTAAATTCTTGGCTGACTGAGACAGCAAATGAACATGAAACGATGGTTAGATGCTGGTACCTTCGCTCCGTAAACCCAGGTGAAAGCCTCTTACATGCTCTACAGGTTTGAGCAGTCCTCTGAGGGCAGCGCTCTGGAATTTGTATACCTGGGCCGGGCCAATAGTATAAGCCTACATCTCTTTTTTTTTGGTCCAGCCATATATACAGCCATCAGGACTCAGTCTAGTGGTTGAGACCCAAGACCCTGTGGGACCTGCTGATCCAGACAGATAAATAAGTACAGACCAACCAAGCAGACATTGCAGTAATGGAGAAGGAACTGAAAACAATGATGACAGAAGTGGCAGCGCCATTTGCTCAGAAACATCAATAAGAAGGAATATGAGAAATACCAGGGCTTATAAGAAAGAATTTGGAAGCATAAAGGTGCTTTTGGGACGGCTCTGAGCTAAAAATCCTAAACACAGTTGCAGAAAGATTACACGTATCCTCGCGCAATATTGTTTATCACTACTTTCAGAAGTTTTCTGGAACTATTTTGAACAAAAAAAAAAATTTTTATTTTACACAGACAGACATGACACGTTGACTTTGAAATGAGAACACATCCAAAGACGGAAATTCCGATTGATGGTTGGAATCTGTTGCTGACAAAGCTACACCCTTAGGATTGGATTCCAATATAAATTTCAAACATTCTGTCACCATAACCTTGTTATTAAGTTGTTGAATCATACAACTTTAAAATTTGGTTATTTTCTCTCATATTTTAGCCTAAACTCAGTCTATTCCTTTGCGAGCCTACATAGTAGACTTTGGTTGATAACATGTTTGGTTTTTGTGTGCAAATGGCAAAGATAGTGATAAGACCTCATATCAAAGTGGACATTGACTCTGTACATTTTCAAAGAATAATACCTTATAGCACTGTGATGGGTCAAGTACCGCAGTTCAACTATGTACGCAGGTCATTTTCCTCCTCAATACCTGAGGGCCAATAAAATTAATGATGGTGTGCTCAGAAAAAGTTAACTGGGAAGTTCTTTTATTATGAAAATTAGGCTGAAACAGTAAATCGTTTAACAGACGAATTACTTCTCTCTCAGTACGTGCTTCAAGCTTCACTGAAATTTGCAGATCTACGCCAAAAACATGCTATATTTCTGTTGAAGCATATGACAAATGGATTAAACCCCCTTGACCATCATTAACTGGATGAGAAATACTGTCTAACACTTAATTAAGATGAGAGTGAAATTCTTTTACTCTGATGGATGGATGACTCACATAGGGTTTTTTTTAATAAGCTTTTAAATGTGAACTTCCAATCACAGCCAAAATAACCATTTTTCCATTGAGATGTAAATTCCTCAACCTTGTATTTTTACATTGCAGTCACAGAGAATAATCCGGTTGCCTCAATTCAGGGATGACAGGATAAAAACTCAACTCACACGAACATCTAATTTCCTAATTAATGATATGTCAGGTAGGTCTTTTTTCCTGTTGTGTCTACTATCTGTTTCATATCATTAAACCACTTACATTTAACCATGTCAAATATTTTATCCACTAATTGGACTAATTGTTCCTCAATAATTACTGTTACTGAAATTCCACTCTTTGCGCTCATTTACTGTCTGGGACAAAATGACAGTAAAATGAAGAGCTACATATCATTAGAGGCAGAGCCAGCTGGTTCTAATGGAAGACATACAGACAAATGGACAGAGTAATACTTCTGACCTTTCCTTAACCTGATCATGAATGGGATTTTCTGTGTAAATGAAGTACTTTACACGTTTAACCGTTTCCTGTCACACAGTTTTTGGAAGCTTTTTTCTTAAAACCTAACTCACCAATAACCCGTGGGGGTGAGTGGTGTTTCACAATTCATTAAAATATTTGCATTGACGCACTTCATCTCTAATCTCTGCCCTTTATGTGGCGTGTTGAAGAAACACATACTGTATGTATGTAGTTGCTTCCACTCACTATTTTGTCAGTGTCTTTTGAAAAGAGAAATCACGTAATTGGGTTAGACGTGACCGTGCGCGTTTTGATTCAGTTACGTGCATATTAAATATCATATACAATTAGTGCGACCTATCAGATTGTCAGCTTTCACACTTAGAGATGCACATTTCGTTTCCAGAATTGCTGTGACTGTTTAATGTTTAATCAACACACACTTGGACCCTTCCTAGCTTGTACTTGTTCAGCAAGGCTAATCACAATACTGCTGTTTCTACATTAATTACTCTGAGTCTTGATACAGCTGACAAATGACTTTTTTCCCCCCCCTTACCGCTAGTGACATTCTGTATGCATGGTGGATAATACTACTCTCTGGGAAGTGTCCCATGCAGCCTCTTCTCTCTACCCAGCCACTTTTTCTCATCCTTCAATTTCACTTTATCAGCTCAAAGTACAAATTGGGGCTTAGTGGCTTGATGGTAAATTGAAATTCATTGAAGCATTTACATGACATTTAGCAATGGTTGCATAATGCAGGAATAATAAAACATGTGTCAAACTGAAAGGATTCGCTCTCTGTCTTGTGCTATCTCATCATTTAGCCTACACATGCACTAGAAAGAAACTATTCCTTCCTGCAGATTGTGATTTTTTTTTTTTTTTTTGATTCTTTTGTGTCCACGCCCCGTGTTTTGAGTTCTTGGGTGCAGTGCGTGAGCGGAGATGTGCTTAGAAATTGTTAGCGGTGCTAAGATGGGCTTGATGCACATACATGATGATCATAATGCAGAAATAGTTGACATTTTGAAAAGTTCAAGTTACTCTAACTGGCCTTTCTGTGCCATGATAACTATCACAGCAGAGTCCGGGTTCATTTGTATTCCAAGGTGTCTGTAAAGACTAGACAGCCTTAATAATGATGGCAGATTGGCAACTGGAGCCGGTAATCGAGTGAAAAAAAATCCATGGTTCAGGTCTCAAAGGCCTGGGACATCAATAGTTTCCAGTGCATGTCTTTAAACATCCTTATTACTGCCAATTCCCAGTTGGACCAACAAAAAAACTATTATTGCCTCAATTGCATCAAGGCTTAATGTGGTCAGTGTAGCAATTGTACTTCAGATTTAACGGATTTAAACTGTATGAAACCAATTTGACTTTCAGCGTTTTTTTTGTTGCTTTGTGATAGGTCATCTTTACAAATAAGGTAGAAACGAATGCGCAACGATCAATCAATTCTCCATGTGAATAGTTCTCTTTCTTCCTTCTTTAGATGTAAACATCACCTAATCACACCGGAGATACCGTCTGCTGCAATTCAAACGCTATTACTGTAGTCAACAGATATGCCGGGTCGTCGTCACAAAAGGATATGAAAAAAGCACGAGTCAGTTATAAATTCATGTACAGAGACAAACTTGTGATTTGTCAGTCAGCTGATTTTCTGTCTCTGTCATTAGTCATGTCTGATTTGATTGTCTGACTGAACTCCACCCGTTTTAGTGTCTTCACTTCGGTATTTAGTTTGATGCTGATGTGAGCTGTCACACGGGGCTGTATGACAGAAAAGAAATAATCGCTTTCTGTGTTTCTTTCTTTGTGATTGATTATTTAAATTTCCGTACAGCTGAAATCCATGCACAGTATGTTTCTTTTTTGTCAGATGACATCACCGTTATAAAATCAATTCCAAAAAAGGATAAAGTGAAAGTGATGAATCTTTTTTTTCTTTTTTCTTTTTTTCGCAGCATTGCAGCAGCTTGACAATTAAGGTCCGGATCCGCAAAAGGATTACACAGCTTTTCCGGGCACAAACTCTGTGCAATTCCCTGCGCAATTAGTGGACACAATCCATTCTTTGTGGATTCGGCCCTAAGTGGTTTAGAAGTGGCTGCTGGTTTACATAGTCTTACATACTCACTCATACTCATTCACATATCCGACAATAGAAAAAATGTTAAGCTTGACATAGTACACAGCTTTATAGTGAATTCAGCTTTAGAATAAAATGTTTCCACAGGTTTTGAGTCGAACCATTCTAATCAACAGTGTATCATTAGCAGAGGGCGTTACACAAGTACACAACAGACCATAATTTAGCAACATACTGGCCCACCCAGCTCCACTTTTTAACAATGTGTTTTTAAGTTTTCTTTTTTCAGTCTTGGTAATCCTTAAGTTTTTTTTTTTGTTTGTTTATTATGTGTTATTGCGCTCTGAATCATTGCCACCATGCAAGAGGTATATTGTCTGCTTTACGTTATGCGAAACAATGGCGGCGCAGCCAAAATTTTCCAACCACACAACCACAAAAAAGTAAGAACAGTTCCAATAGACCACCAATGAAAGTAGGGGTGAAATGGCTGCAGAGTTGTGCCAAATCTTGAATCCTACACTTTCTTAAATATGGGTTTTTGAATTAAATATAATTTTTTGGTTTTGTTTAGTTTTTTTTTAAAGTGTGCATCATGCTGTATCTTGCAAATTGCTTATATAAGTACTAATTTGTGTTTGCTTTATACTTGTTGCTAATTTTCTTAAGATTTTCTTTAAGATTTTCTATTCTCTTTCCTATTTTTTGCAGGTCCTTAAGAGTTCATTTTTAAAGATCAGATGCCAGTGGATGTGGACTATAAAACACAACCATCAAGTTAAATTTTGAAGGGTGAGTTGATCTGTGTGTGAGGTTTTTTTTGTTTCTTTTCTGTTGTACACTTTTCATTGTTTTCTTCAGTGCCAATAAATCCAATCTAATGGCTGCATATTTTGAGAAAGTATACAAACAAACAAACAAATAAGGTTTTGGATTAATGTCTAGTCAGTGATAAAACAATCCGCTTTTGTAATTTTAAAAGTTTTAACCCAGTTTTAGGAGTTTCTTCTTTTACCTGTTTGGTATTTTGGTAGCTGGTTGCATGTACAGTACATACCTGACATAGAAGAAACCCAAAAGAAATGATTTTCGTTCCCCGTGACGTGCGCTAAGTTTGCTGCTTGCCTGTGGTCAGGAAACTGCAAATGTGTGGATAGCTTGTGCTTAGTCACGGATTTAAACTCCTCAGTGTTAAATAATTAAACAGAAAAGAGACACTGTTGAATTGCCATAGTCACGTCTGATACAGGAACTAATCAACTCAACTCATTTGGCCAAAACATGTCATCATGCACTATGTGTAATAGCATTCCATTGTTAATTTTTATTGTATGCAGCAGCATTAAAGCAAATGTGCTTTTATTATTTACTGTGTGAAATAATTGATTAATTTGCACTGCATAAAGCATTGTGGTTTTTTTTTTTTTATCACTTCAACTGACATCTACAGCATTGACTGACATTTATTTTTGGGAACAGTTTTGTATGCATCATTCATGAGAGTAATTTCACCTCCCCTTCAAACGGCCTTCAGAGGATACTAAGAACTGAGTATTTGCACCTCATGAATTGTGCATTCGTCTGTTGTGGTGGTTAACCAGAACGAAACAGAATGTAGTGACAGTAGTTTGTACCAATGCAGAAGTCAGACATGAACGAACAAACGCGCACGCACGCACACATACGCACGCACGCAAAACTTTTATTAATTCGAAGCAATTTTCTGAAAGTGTTTGTGAAGCTTTCCTTAGTTCTTTGTGCTGCAATTTACAGCAAATTACTATGCATTTGTAAGAGAAAAAAAAAAAAGAAAAAAAAAGACGGATAAGATTTGGAAAGACAGGTGAAAAACAGAGAGATTAAACCTCATATTTCAGTAGAGCAATCTAAAGCCAATATAAAAGCCTCTTCAAGCAGCAAGCCTGCAGTGCAAGCAGGTGTTTGTGCTCTTATCAGACGGGAGTCATGCCATATAAACCACAGCCTTTGAAATAGGAGATACCATTGCATGATAAAAAACATTTGATGTTCAAATGAACTGATAGATGCACACTGAGTGAAGAAAAAGCATGAGCCTTCAAATTTGCATGTCACATCCTGAAGATTAGGTTTAACCATCTGTGATAATTCTATGCTGAAGATGCTGAGAATCATTATCGCTGGAATCTGATGTAGCAAGTAGATTGTTATATGAATTATTTGGGTTGGTGCGCTTCAATTATACATCGCTGTATGTCTGTTTCACAAGTCTCCAGTGGAGTGTCAGTTGCTGATTTTCCTGTGTGAATTGTATAGCTTTGACAATAAACGGCAACACGTATTAATATAATCACATTTCAGAGTACAACTTATATTAGTTGGAGTAGTTGTAACAAAATTACCATCTTTCAATCTTTAACTTTTTTTTTTTGTTATTGTAAACATGGCCAAATTTCGACCTGCCGTGTAATTATAACCAGCTGCAACATAAATATGTACATTTTAGAAAACAATCCTTTAGTCTGTGCGCTCTTGCATCCTCTGCAACAATACATATGCCACCGATTCACATAGGGAAGAGCTGCCTCTGTTTAGCTCTGTTCTGCAGCTATCATTCCACATATGTTAACCTCTTTCACGCACTGCGCCTCCTCCACACACTGTGTCTGTCATTGTTCGGCTGCATGGATGTTATTATTTCTGATGATGTATCACGCTTACATCGCTTTGATTTATGGATCTGTATCTTTCTTGTGTTGTTTTGTTGTTTTCTAAAAATTCACAGAACAGACTTTTGCGTACAGCACCTTTATTTCCCTGCTCATCTCCATACGTATCAAAGCCACAAAGCTTTCCAAACACAACCTTATATTGTGCGCAACATATGCACATATCCAGGTGTTTGGTGTGTGTGTGTGTGTGTGTGTGTGTGTGTGTGTGAGCGCTGTTCGCTGCAGCTGGCTGACTGCTGTATGCTCTTCCACGCTGAGGCACTCGGACAGACCCCTTCAGCATTAATTACTGCGGCCATTAATCAGACCAGCACAGATAGCTGTGTAATCCCTCTATAATGCAGTTTTCTGGAGGGGGGCACCAATGTTAATTGGATTTGATTGGATACTGGTATGATGGTGCACACAGAACATCTTAAGGTAATAATTAGAAGATGGATCAATTGGACCTTTGTGACATTGATCCTTTATGTAGGCGGAATTAAAGTTCTAAGGACTGTTTAAATGAAGTGCATAATTTTGCCATTAGGAGCCATCCTGACTAACATGCTACATAAATAGCACTAAAATATGATACCTCTATGCTAAATGGTCTTCAAGTTATTTTATACGAAGATAACAATATAATTTAGTCTTGTCATGATCTTTAAGGTTATTTTAATAAAACATAGAGCAATGATAGCACGTCATTAGTATTGC
>JAPQRN010000022.1:7206237-7234411 GCA_037367275.1 Coranthus polyacanthus
GCAATTGTACAACTTCCTTTTTGGAAGTACGCTTGAACAGAGATTGCAGTGTTGTCACTGTCGCTGAACGCACATGCTGAAATGAGGAAGCCATTTAAAACCCTTCTAATCGTATAATTCCAACCACATAATGTAAAATATAGATACAGTTTTCTAGTCTGAAATAAACCTACTTGGCCAGAAGAGATAAGTTGGAAACGATAACATACCGCGCTCAGATTTTCAGTTCTCATCCATTACTAATACTAATTTGAGTTTACATGTAAATGATTATGCTCCATGATAAGCAATATACTAATTAGGTAATGATCATCGACTGCTTCATGCTTCGTTGAGTGTGGGCCTTCTCAACTCTTCACACTGCTGTTTGAGCTGCAGCCGATATCCAATAACTAAGGCAGTCATCCAGTCCCCTTCACTATTATGTTACGCATTTGAAGCAGCTTTAAAAAGTGCTATAATGGCGAGGCATGCTTTGAATTATTTTAATTTACACAAGGAGTGAATGTAGGAGTGACTCGGGAGCCTGAGCCAAAAACTGGCCTAGAATGAAACCTAAGAATTCATTCTCCACAAGCCCTATGGGCCAAAGGAAACCTTGGCTAAGAAGTACAGTTAGAGATTAGTGTGGATCAAAGTAGAGATTAAATGGGATGACAAACACATTGATGCACCTAATTATCAAGCCTGTGAAATTTGATTAATTAATTTAGATACCGCAGTCATCACCAAGGTGTCTGTGGACGTCGCCTGCTATTTGATGCAAAAATGATTCTGTGGTTAAAAAATATGATACGTTACTTATAAAACAGACGAAACGCAAAGAGTGACATCCAGCATTAGACAGAGAAAGACATGTTTCCCTACTCTACCCAACCTGAGGAGGCAGTAAGACTGATGGAGCAGAATGAAAAATATCAATGACTGACACATTCACATACCAACAGACCTGCTTCTTTGTCTTACCTCTCACACACCTGACTGCATTATTCCTTTGCCTCTGAGCCCTGCAGGATAGCAGCAGCGATGTCTCATACCCTCCAAAACAACATCATGAATAATGAATGTCAAATCTCAAAATAAATAACACACATTATTAATATATTCAAAGCCTCCTTTAAAAGGGGCAGCTGTAAATGCAACAGTACCCCATTCTAACTCTCTGAAGAGATAAATTTAGCTGTATTTTGGAGAGCATCGGGAGAGAGGAAGTTGTAATGTTTGTTTTATTGGAATAACAATGAAATTCTAAAACAATCCCAGTAGCTGAGGTACAGTTTTAAAGCGTAAAAGTAATTAAATATTTCAATTTGACATATGTTGAGGTGCGCAGTGTGTAACACTTAATGTTCTAAACTCTTTCTGATTGAATAAACCTACTGTATAATACGCTAGAATAAAATCTCCTTTTGCCGTTTTATTATTGTTTCCGAGTTTAAACCAAATCTTGACAGCATAAATAGAATGCTCAGCAGCCTAGACTTAAGTGTGCATTTTTCTTTCAGTCACGGGATGAGACCTAAATGGCATACCCAACATGATTATTACATTATCTGATTGCATCCAAACATGTATTATTCAGGCCCTGACAACATAATACTGTCAGGGAAATGAAGAGATCTGTGCACCATAAACCTCTCTGAGTGGCACTTTACTCTTTTCTTTTCTATCTTCTGTCAAAACACCAGCTTTCTGGGATGGTCTTTGCAAAATGATGGTAAATATAATGAGAAATGAAAAGGTTTGTACCGCCACTGTGACAGTAATTCACATTTTTAATGTCAAGGAATTGTCATTTTTACGAGGATACTGAAAGCATATCCAATAATCTATACAGAAGCATTTCCTTAAGTAAGGTTTTTTCACTCATCCTTGCCACTCCTGGAATAACTGGCCCCATGAGTCTTTTATGTATCTTGCCCTTTCAGGGAACAAGGTCACATTGTTTACAATAGCAGGAGGACACCTCTTTAATGCTCTCCAAGGACGGAGTGATCTTTACGGTGACATTTCAATAGTGGCCAGGACTCACATCAGCTGTACGGACATAAATTTGTGTGTGACGTTAGTGGAGGAGATGTTGATTTATTATTTTGATTCTTTTGAACTGTTTTATGAATATCACAAGGATTACACAGATGTTTTCAAAGTTTCATTCTGAAGCGGTAAGTGTTTCCACCGCCAAAGACTCTGCCTCAAAAGCCACATAAATCAAGACAAAGGCTATTGTCTCCAGTGGTGATTCCCACACAGCAAATAAGACCTTAAGTAGTGAAGAGTGGTCACCAGAGATCCAGAGACTCCCAGCTGGTGAAGTAAAAGCTTTAAATCAAAACCATTAGACAATACTGTTTTCCAGCAGCAAGACGCAAATTATGGGAGGAAGAACTCAAACGTGACCCCAGCAGTTATATGTCAATGACATGAAAATGCTTTAGATTCAAAACGCTATAATATAAAACCGCTACTCCACCAGCTTGAAGAGCAAAGTGGGTTTGTATCATCAGGTTCCATTCACTCACATGAGCAGAGGAAAATGTGAGGTGAGAATGGAGAGAAAAGGGGAGTTATTTAATGATGTCTCCTTCGACAGGAAAGCACGAGGGTGGTGCTCTTTACTACCATATGCCAGACACATAGGCAGGCAAGCCGACAGTTATGAAGACAGATGAATGATGCAACGTCTTCAGCACTGAGGGAAATGAGATCAGATGTTGACAGCTAGATGGACAAATCCCTGGTCTGGCATTCAAATATCTTCTCACATCTTCTATTACATGGTCCGTGAATGCACACTCACCCCAAATGAGACATGTGCTCACCTGCCTGTGTAGAAACTCACCCCTCTTTAACTCCATTCAGTACAGTATACAACAGCTGAATTTACCATAATATGCGAAGTACAGCAGGTTGCCTTAGATTAACGCTTCACAAGCAGCGATCGTTCTGGACACCCTCAGTCTCCTGTGTCAACCATCATGCAAAAGTTCTGCAGAGTGTATTTCATAATTTATTATTCAGACCCAGTATTTATAAATGGAGTCTACATCACTGAAGACCGAGGGCATCCGCAGAGATTAAATGAACTATTTCTGGACTGCATTTTTTTTTTTTTTCCTTCATTTAAGACAGCTTTACCTTCATGTGCCGTACGTTCAGTTCAATTCTGCGACTGTATGGTTACTGTTCTCTTGACCATTGAACAATTGTGTAGACATACGCCTCATATTGTACCCCAAAGCCTTTTAAAATTCAAATACATGTAGTATATATCCCTATACAAACAAAACGTAGTCTGTCGTGGGAGAGCAATCCTATGCGACAATCAGCCCGAGGCCACTATCACACTTATTATACAGTACACAGGCGAGGGAGGTCGGTAGGTGGCAGTCGTATCCCATTTGCAAGAGACACATGGGAGGAATCTGTCTCTCCCTCTCTCTCTCTCTCTCTCTCTCTCTCTCTCTTTCTCTCTCTGCCCGTCTTCCTTGTCTATCTAAGTCTCTCACACACGCACGCACGCACGCACGCACGCACACAAAGACAGACGCGCGCTTCACCAAGATTTTGCATTTGATTTCCCCCTTTTTAAAACTGACCAATGAATAAGAAGGACGACGGTAAAGAATCAATACATTTATTCCAGTCTTCTAGGTGAGACGCGCCGATTGGACTCCCCGCAGTAGCCTACGTGGGGAAGGAGAAATTCGATGAGCCATAGAAGTTCAAGAAAAGGGAAATGAAGACAATGGTGTGAAAGAAAGGGGAAAACAATATTCCCTGCCCTCACTGCTATAGTCCTGCGGCTGGTGACTGCGCTGATCCAGCAAGTGACGGACCAGTCTCACTTGGAGAGACCAGCTTGTCAGTGGGAGGTAACCTACATGATGGTCCCCTCGTGCACTTATCAATTCCGTGTCCGTCCTTGCTGCGCCGTGCTTTTTATTTGAGTACGTAAAAGCTGAGCGCACTGAGGCACTGTAAAGCGCACCGATGGATGTTGGCTGCATGCGCGTATTGGAAAGGGGCAATTTCTGATCACATCTGAAGCAGCTTAAAAACACACTGCAGTCGGCAGAGAAGAGAGAGAAAAAAGGGCTCTGACGATCAGCACTTTGTGGATAAAATCCTAGGCAATTTCTTACCTCTGTTTGTGTCACATCAATGGATAGGCGAGGCTTGCCGTAATGCATACATAGATGGAGCGAGGCGCAAAAGTGATGACTGCCTTTGGTGAACTATAGGCTACCTCCGTCCAGACAGGGTGAGATCAAGTCTCGGCACGGAAAACATGTAAGAATTGAGCTTGTGGTGTACAACGACGCTCTTCACATTTGAAGCCGCTTTCTGAAGGGGGTTTAAAGGCTTCTTGAGGATACCTGCTGGATTTTTTTTTTTCCGACGTTGCATCGCTTCCAGATATAATGCATTTTTTTTTAGCTCGGAAATGGAGAAGAGAAGTGAAAGATTTTGTTTAATCTCGACAACTTTATTAAAACTGCAACGCATAGGATACCTGTTCAGTCACTGAACTGCGGGACTTTTTTTTTTTCATCGATATAACCAAAAGGGAAAATAGAAATAAGCGTCTTGCAGTCCGCACTGGGTTGTGAGGTGAAATCTAATCAGATTCAGTGGGGTTTGGCGAAGAAGTAATAGAGACTTGAAGAAAAGTTGTATGCTTTAAAGAGCGGGACGCTAAAATAACGTCAACTCTGTTACTTAATGTATGGATGATGGTCTACTATCAAGTTTTTCAGGATAGCCTATATCTCCCTGCGTTGACCACACGAGCTTGTCTGTGCTCAGCAGGTTGTGAAGAGATTATAATCATTTCATTTAGATGCGAGTAAAATAAGAACAGTGTGAATTCGCTTTCCCCTAAACCATCATTTTGAAAACATCCAGGACCACGTTTTGCATCGGGAGAGTACTTTCAACAATGGCACTTGTAGGTGCCTCTGTGTTATGTGCGTCCTGAAAAAGGAAATACCGGATGCATTATAATCACTGTGAGAGTTATTAGCACGTCACCAAGACTGATGTGTGGATTACATATCACGTCGTTTTGAGAGTGGAAACACAATGTGTCTGACAACAAAGTATCACAACGGATTCTGCAAAATTGCCTGAGAATTGCGGATGTTTTGTCGATGCAGTTTTTGGGGAGGGAGCGAAAGAGGGCTCGTTCTTCGTCTAAGCCAGAGATCCTGCAGACGTCGGCGTCTTCGTGAACAAGTAAGTTAGTGTCACTCGTTTTTTTTTTTTTTTTTTTTGTTTGTTTTTTTTTTTTTTTAAATGTCGGTCTTATTGCTTCTCTGATTGCTACAAATATCCCGCCTTTCGCATTTTGTTCTGGTTAGACGCGAAAATATGCCAGTTCCTCCTCTTTTTTTTATGGTTGATATAAACTAAATAAGGGCATACTGTTCCCAAGGATTTGTCCTCACTTAATGCTGCGGCCTCTGACTAAAAGATCTCTCTAATCACGCACTGATTTAGAAGATAAGGAAAAGATGCGCGCGCTCGCGTGGTTCTGCTTGCGTTTCACTGCGCGCCCTTGAGCGTGCAAGCATCAAGCTTAGAAAGGAGGACCAGTGAAAGAGTTTGTCTTTTCCACGAAACAGAGCAAACAATATTTGTAATAATTGTACCTGGCTTGGCTTCCCACATGTAAGATACCGAGCACATGCTGAATGCGGACTAGGTTACTCATCCATGCACCTCTCCATCCATCCATCCGTCCATCCATCCATCCATCCATCCATCCGTCCGTCCTTCCAGTCTACACCTGCATGTGCTCAACCTACATTCAGGAGCCTATCTGAAAATCTGCCATATTTAGCACGTGTATCCGTATGTCACAGTAATGTTTCAGAAATAATTTACTGTGCGTATTCAAATTCTTGTCTTAGAATGTAGAATTCAAGGATTGCATCTCTGGCATCCATGGCTTGTTTGTTTGTTTTTTTTTTTGTTTTTTGGTTGTTGTTTTTTTCTACTACCCTTTTTTCTATTCACTGCCTCTGTGCCTCGAAGGGAGCTGTCCTTCTTAACGTGGTGCTGAAATTAAAATTTGCCATCTTTGCTCTGCCTCTCTTCAACTGGAAACGACATGTCTTAGTTCATGGCTGAAAAAAACTGAGTCACCAGTCTGTGGAAAACAGTCATCTTCATTCTTCAAGTAACAAAGCAACAGATGGCACATTTGTGGTTGCATGTCCAAGATATGTACCAATTTGGAAGGCTTTTTTTTTTCAAGTTAATTCACAGACCAAACAACCAAAATCACTACATAAGTAAATAATTAAAACCGTGTACAGCCAGCATGGAAAATACTAGAATTAACCTACAAATAGTCTTGGAAGCGTATCTACCTGAGCAAAGGTTAGTACAAACTCATGTTTACTTGTCATCAGTGCTTTTAAAATCAGTGCCAGGTGAACTTAATAGTAGATATCTGTCATGTTGATGATAAACTTGCGTTGGTGGTAAAAGCGTAAATAGAGGTTGATGCCACTCTAAAGGCACAGAATGAATTGCATCTCTCACCTGTGAAAGTGGGAAGCATGGCAAACATCAGTCATTCACTGAAAGAAAAGCCCTCCATATGATGGAGTGACATCACCTTGGGAAGACAAATTAGACTACTGATTTTATGTTTCTGGCCTGTCAGATGACTTGGCATGATAAATCCTCCCTACATATTGCCATGATTGCAGTTGTTTGTTGGCAACTGGCGAGGAGTGATTCATTGTAATAAGCAAAGAGGCTATTCCTCCTCCCCAATTTAGCAGTTTTCAAACCTTCCCATCCACATGGTGATATTTTTGAAGGTGACTGTGTGCTCTATGTCTATGTAAAAGAGCAAATTACTTTTAAAATGGTTTACCAGGAAACTCTGAATCAATGTTTGTTTATTTCACTATGGTAGAGTGACAACAGTTTTGTCCCCAGTGTGTCCCTATTAGTTTTCCTCAGCAGTGGGTAATAGCCTTAGAGCAGGTGCAACAGAGGGACCTAGAGGGACTTCCTGCTGCTCACACAAAGCCAGTCTTCAGCTGATAATGTTGCTACCATAGACATCTGCTTTATGACCATTTTCTCCAGCCATTGTTGTCTGACTTATCTATTGAAAATCACTCCAAGCCGCCATGTCAGAAAATTAATGAAGTTGTCAGTTGGAAAAGGGCACTACTGCAATGAGGTGCCAGGGTCTTGCAAAGCGACAGACTGTATATCCATGTTCCCTTCTCACACTCTTTTGTCATTTTTTCCCTTCTCAGCTTGTGACTCAGTTCAGATCAGGGCCAGCACTTTGTGCCATATAATAAATGTTCATTTCTCAAATCGGATTAATCTCTGTAAAGCCCAGCTTAGGACACCATTAGCATTCATTTCTTTCACTGCCGGGGACTTGTATCAATAATGGAGCTACCCTTACATTTTTCATCTTCTCTGGGTATAAAATCTCTCAGGGGGTTTCATTCAACGAGAAAGAGAACAGCTACAGTGATCCGTTATCTACTCCCTCGCCTTTTGTATTGGAAAATAGCAGTGTAATGCTGGGGGTCTGAAGTGCTAGGCCAGATAGGGGCTGTAAGCTCTAATGTTGAGGGTGAAAAAAAGCCCTAATATAGCGATGAAGTTGACAGCATGCATACAGTGCTTCACAGATACCCCATTCACAACTCAACAATTAATATCACCAGTACTTATGTTACATATTTTGTAAGTTTGATTAAGTGTCAAATGTTTGTCTAATTTTCACTGCACATTATCCTGTGCTTGTTCTTCAGTATCTTATTGAAAACTAGATTGACTTGACCTCATAAATATGTTCCTTTACAGTTTCTCTCAGTTAAAGTCAACATTATTATTCACAACGTTTAAGAAAAAGGATGATGGCCCTTTTAAGTCAGTGACGTAAGCTTGCTGGGTGCATCGTGCCTGATGATTGCTGCTCTTATACATGTGGTCAGTCATGTGGTGTTTAATTATGCATATTGCAGAAGTAGGCAAGAACCATGGCAGGTTAAGGGAGTTGATGTTTGAAAAGATGCCTGTATGAGCCCTCAGAAAGTTACCTTTAACACCGTGGTCAGTGACATGATGCTGCAAGTGTGCTACACAGGCAGATTATTGTGATATTGATTGAAAGAAAAAAAAGGCGCTGTTTCTATTGAAATGTGGTGGTGGATGACGCATGCACTGCTTTGAGGAGAGCGTTGTGGTCAGATTTGTTGGCTGTAAGAGTCTAACAATTGGTCACAGTTTTGTCACAGTTTTATCACAGCTGACACAACATCAAAGTCATTATAATCATTCTCACAAAAAAGGACTTGTTTCCTCCTGCTGTACCGGGGTGAATGATCATCTGAAGCTCCGACTGCATGCTGTTCAAGCTTGTATAATATATTCTACTCTATCAACTAGACACAAGCAAGCATCTTAGGAACAACACACATACATAGACAAGCGTGAATGGTATCTGTGGTAGCCACACTCATTAGTCATCCTCTCTAGCATGTCTGTCTGAATGCTCTGTCCAGGGAAAGAACAGCTGAGCAGGGGGACGACCAGAGCACATTCTGCCAGTCGATGGATTAATCAATTGGTGTTCCAGCTCAGCCCATCCATCTCAGGGAATAATCTGGGAGACATCATAAAAGTGCCATTCTGTCATTCTAGAGGCCAGGGAGCATTGCTTATTCTCTATCTCTCTCTCTCTCTTTCCTTCTGTATCTCGATTGCCATTCTTACTGTGGGAACATGTGAATATGTATGCTCATTGTGGCAGCGATGTAAGGTGCGCTGCTGGTGTTTTTTTGTTTATTTGTATTTTTTTTATTACAAGTTTACAATAGTTGGAATATTTTTGCCATAGCGACTCAGAGCTGAAGTGGATTTTTTCCCAACTCCATCACTATCTCCCTCTCTTTTTGCTTCTTTTGTAAATTCAGCTAAGGGCACTGACCTGAATTCAGGATGCATCATTACTCACCACTTGCCTTACATCACCTACCTTGCCAGTCATTATGATGGTGTCTTTTCAACTTAGTGATCCTCACCTTCCCCTCTGCTGCTAGTCTCTCTTTTCTTGACCTCGCTGGAATGTCACTCGCTGCTAAAACTAGACTGACAGCACCCGAGGTAGGACTGATGTGATGGCTCCATTAATAACAGCTCACTTGTGCACACAAACAATTCTCGCACATACACAATGGCACATGCAGATAACATAATTATACTGTATACGTATATACCACAGAGGCGTTTTTCTTCCTGCCTTACAGGTATCTTGTCTGTTTAAAGTGATACTGTCCCTGGTAGCACATTAATTCCTGCTGCTAAATTAAAAGGCTAATAGGCTGGCTAAGGGGGGCACGCTATCTCTTGCTGCCTCCCTGTATTAATCCAGAAAGTGCCCTATGGAGGCAAGACATTTGAAGTCCTTCTAAGATAAAAAATTAAAGGATAATAGAACATAGGGTAAAAAAAAAAGGACATCTCTGAATCTTTTGTTGATGACAGTGGAATTTATAGTGAACTGAGCGTGCTTGGTCCTCTAAACACTCAAAGTTGAAAAACATTTGAACTGGAGAGATGCCCTTCAAACAGGTTTTTAATGGTCGCATGGCAACAGAGCCATGGCACATCCGCAGGCAGCTTATGAGCTGCTAGCTAAAATAGAGGTTGTCAATGGACATCAGCCTTCAGTGACAAAAGCAATATCTATAGTGTGTGTGTTTTAAATTGTGCAGGATATCAGCTGGTAACTGTGGTTCTTTCATTGTTTAAGTTTTCTACACATGCGGCCTAAATTCTGTCAACCAATTTACCCACTTCTTTCAACATGTGAGTGGGTTATTAAATACAGTAGAGATAAGTATGCTTGTGTGCAGGATATCCTGTTTACCTTATAACATGCAGTGTGTCTTTTGAGATGAAAAGAAAATGCCCTGTAGCTATAATGGATACTTGACCCGTTTGAGCTGATGTGCTTCTCCTTGTGTATAAGAATCATTTCTTTCATTTTGTATTTTGTCCATAACAAATTGCAAGGCTTATCTTCAGGGGGAGTTGCAAAGATTATGTCCCTCCCACCTAAACAAAGGAGGAATAACAGTTGATCCCGATCCACTTAATTTATCAGAAAAGTTTCCTTAGGCCACATCATCAGAATACAGGAAATCTGGAAGTAAGTTGTACTGAGAGGCAAAAAAAAAAGCAGTCACAAGGGTTTAGCTGTAAAGGTGTAAAGGCTCGGATCAAATCATTAAAAAAGCCACTTGGTCTTTGGGAACACAAAGCTGTAATATATTAAAAAAATGCTTTTTCAGTAGCATTCATCAGTGTTTGACCCTATGCTAGGCTGTACTTATACCAGCAATAATAGTTTTATCTTCTTTTAAACAGCTGCAGCAAATTCACAGGATCAAGGCAGGGCAAGCCAAGTTCATTTGTATAATATAGTTCTTACACAGAGGTGATTCAGAATAGAGAAAGCTCATTCATGGACAGATAAAAAGAGTGATAGAAAGTCCATAGATCATTAAACAATATAATTAAACCACCTTCACACTCGGTAAACAGCAAGAAAAAAAATCAGCATGTGGATGTTAAAGCCAATTGTAAATTGAATTCTATATGTTGAGTAAGTCAGACATTTCTAGTGGAAAACATAGGATTTTTAAAACACAGTGAAGTGAACAAGATTCTGTGTCTGTGCATGTGTAGAAGTACATGCACGAGCTCTCATAGACTATGCCTTCTGCAGACCCAGGGGTGCAAAATGAGTGTCTGGGATCTGGACATTTAGGTCGAGCTTTGCCGTCTGTCTCCCAGATCTGCTCTTTTAACTCATAAACCCAATCAGACTGGCAATCAGATGGTAGCACAGCTCAGCTTCTCAGCAGGAGTTTGGTCATCAGTCAAAACCTTACAATACAACTCAGCGTGGCAACAAAGCTCGTAGCCACACAGTTGAACTATATAGACAACGTGTCTGTAGGGAATGAATCGATTCTCGTGTCCATGGCAGCAAACAAAAAGACTTACAGCTATATCACCACAGTAAAATACAAGACATCTACTGTTAAATATTTGACTCAAACATAAACCGTACAGAAGCATAAAAGAATCCACCTCCCCTAAGACAGACCACACGCTCTGGGTTTTTTTTTTTTTTTTGTTCACACTTATATCACACTTATTTCTCTGTTCACTCATGAATGCATGTGCAGATTATGTGTGTGTTTATCAGTGTGTATCCGTATGTGTGTCTGTGTCTCCGTGTGAGCGTCTGTGTCCCTGTTAGTCTCTGACCTTAATGTGTCACTCATCCTGGCACCTGCATGTAGGCAATGCTGCCCTACTATGATAGTTTTGATCTGACAAGGATAGACTTACACTTGATTTAATCCAAGTTGTCTCCATGGAGTCTGCTGAGGTACCAGTCTGTTTCTCTGCTCAGGTCAAGACCTTGTGACAGGGGCTGTCAGTCCTTTCCTCTACTGCATGTGGAAGAGAAAAGAAATGCTCTTAGAAAAAAAAAAAAAAACAAAGCTACTAAAGACCTGAAGGGATTGATAAAACTCCTGCATGCGTGGTTCATTGGTACATACGCAACAAGAATTAATCCTTTTCATGCGCTGAAAAAAAGAATGTTTGTATATCACCTCCAATTTATTTCAAGCATTTGAATGCCATTGCTTCCTTCTTAACAATACGTCAGAACAAGGTCAAAATAAAGACAAGTGTAACCAAAACAACAGCAGCAAAAATAAGTGCATTAATGAGTGCTTTAATAAAACAGCTGTTAAAAGTTTTCAGTCAATGACAAAATACTAATCTGACAGCAGGTGATAGTTTTTTGAGGAATAAAAACACAAAATGAAATTGATGGATAAGGCGTCAAGAGAGTCATTAGAGAGATAGCCAATCATGCCTGATGGGAAGAAGGAAATGTGTGTGCGTGTGTAGATGTGTGTGTGTGTGCATACAACGGTTCGCCTCCTGCGGCCTGTGCCAGACTCTTCAGCATTTGGCTGCCGCTCGTCTGTCAGTAAGGAAAGAATATAGTCACACAACATTCAAGGCCGTGTCACATTTTATTTCCTTTTAGTGAATAAATTAGCATAATTTTAGCATTGGCACATCTGAAAATGCACGTAGGTATATTGTGTCAAACCAAATGTATGAAATGCAAAAGCTATTTAAGTTGGATAATATTACGGCATATGAACATTTTAAATCTAGTTGGGTATATGAGTATAAAGGGATTATTAAAAGCTGAATGTTCAACAAAATGTCTTTTTTTTCTTTTTTTTGATGATGGCTTTTTCCTTTTCATTTGTTTTAATCAAATGCAGTGAAAGGATGCAATACAAATGAGTTTGTTCCAGGAATTGATTAGTGCTATTTTCTTCTAACAAGGCAGAATACCACACATTGCTATGCCAGCAAGAAGAAAATTCAGACTCGAATTTCTAATATTCTAGAAATCACGCTACTGTGCCATCTTGCAAGACAAAATTGTTGTTTTTTTCAGAGAGGATTTTAGGGAATCATCTTGTACGCAGTCGACCAAACCCTCCTCTGCGGGTTACCTTTACATTAGTTGTGCAGCATGTTTTTTTTTTTTTCCATTGAGTGGGAAAACAGTGCAATGATGACGCTTGAATTAATGAGTAATGGCCGGGGCGCCTGCACAAAAACGGGGTGAACTTAACGTAATATTTTGTTTGTTTCAACTGTGATATTTTTTTTGTAGTCTCAAAATCGTGGGCAGGTACTGCATACTACTGATAAATAACACTGAGACCTCCTGATGTAGTCGAGCTATCTCTGAGAGTCCTTGATATTTTTTGTATGTCATTGTATAGTTTAATCTTTTCCTGCTCTGGAGTCTGTCGCAGTGATATAATGATTATGTACAGTAACAGGGGAACATTCCAGGCTCTATGTTGACTGTTAATTGGGCTCCAGTGTAACGACTATGTCATATTAACGACCCAGATCTACCTCATTGTAATATTCATGAGGTGTGAGGGTGGCCATTTTTCTCTGGTACTAGGTGATGCAGAGGTTTATGAATGCGTATGCGTGTGAGAAAGGTATGGTTTATATGTCGATGTGGATGCCTGTGTGGGTGTAGGGTACAAAGGGTGATCTCTGTGTACAGCTCCTCTTCAGTTTATCCTTTTATGTTCCTAAAAAGCAGCTACAGTGCTCGCAGTCGTGTTTCTATGATGTGGGTTTCATCCTATGCCAGTGCCACTGATATGAAAAGATGTGTGTTTATTTAAATCCGCATCTGATTTGCGGACAGGTATTGCAGATAATCGGATCTGTTTGTGTCACGTTACTTAAAAACGAGACAAGATAAATAGACTTGAAACCAGGTGGTCCGTGCTGAATCATCTGTTTTAAAAGCCAGCCCAGAATGAGCTGCTTTTGTTAGGCTGCATCACGAGGGGATGACAAATCCATTTGGGAGACGTGTCTTTTTGGGCAGTGTGGACAGGTGAAAAGGGTTCTCTGTGCTCCATGAAACAGGTGGGACCCCTACAGTAACTGGCATGTAATCCTTGCTCTTCCTCCCCCCACGGTTTGCTCTTATTTGCATAACACTAATCTGAGCATAAAAGAGAGTCAGATTCTTTCTGTATTCATTAGCTTCGTCTGTAGGTGTTCTTGATTCTGTAAATGCCCTATCATGTCCCGGCCATCGTACTGTGCTTTAAGGCACAATTCTGCTGTGCTATTTCTTCTTGCGATGCCTGAATTGTAATGTGTAGTTTCGTATTTAAAGAGGTCATATGAATGTGAGGTGTCCCTTACGGCTAAGAAGGCTAAACCAATGGAAGCAGAACAGAAACCAGTTTTTCTTATTGTAGTTTGGACCAGTGAGATCACAATAGACATAGCTGGATAACTGATAAGACAGGACAAGGTGTTTTGAAGGACAAATGAGTGTTAACATCTTTATTGTCGAATGCGTAAATTATGATCTGCTGCCACATCATTTCCTTATCTCTGTAGATTGAGGACAATCAAGCTCACCCTGCTCTGGACTTTGTTTGATTGTTTCCATATTCTTCTTATCTGTTTTTGTTTCTTTTTAGTGTTCTGTTTTGAAGGATGAATGTTAAAAGCAAATTGTGTTTCCTTGTACAGAGGAAAATCATGCATATAAAACATGGGATGTTACGCTGGCTGTCTTCCAAAGGCAAATTAGACTTTAATGAAGAGTAAAAGTGGCTTTGTGGAATTTCTGGCATAACGTCAGATCCAGTACAGTAAGTTTTTGTGCTGTGATGAGGGATTCGTTATAGTCAGTTAAGAATGGCAGCTATCAATCCGTAAATGAGCTGTATAAGTCATACAAAGTATCCAGGAAGTGTAGGAATCACACTCGTAGATGTCAGAAATGCAAATTGACTTCAATTGATGTCTGAGCTAACAGGGAAAGTGTTAGGGAAGAAAAAAATGCTTCTCCATCCTCTCATTTAACGTGACAACAAGGATTTCATCATTGTGAGGGAAAAGAGATTCACTGACTTAGGGGAGATCTAGTGTTCGCCGTGTTGAAATAAGAGAACAAATCTTCATAAGACTGTTCTGCCATTTTTGTACTCATTTGTTTGAACATCAAAGGATCGGCTGCATTGTGATTACAGCCTCTGCGAAGTGGACCTTAATCCAAATTAATTGATGGAGCCATGCTGGAACACGCTTACAAGAAATGTATTGTTTTGCTTCAATGAGAAAGTTTTGCAGTGGAATGGAATATTTCCCTTGGACTTGTACTTTTGTCAGTCAACAGGAGCATACTGAGAGCTTCACATTTTTGGTTTTGCATGTTTAAATTCTAAAACATCAAATATATTTGTTTTGACACGCGGACACATTTACTTTTTCTAAGTATAACCTTTTCACTTGGCTCTGACAAAAGTGTTTGACGCATGACGCAAATTAAGGATGATACATAGTTTGTCCATCATGATTACTGTGTCTCTGTCGTCCAGATGGCTCATGCAGAGAGTCACCTATTGATGTGGCTGTTTCTTTATCCATTCATTATAAACTGCAGACTGCAACAAACGCAACTCAAGTAACAACATAAAAACAAGTCGCTGTTATGGACCAGCAAAGTACTGACAATGTGTTGCTTGATATTGATATTTAAGGCACGATTTGTTAAACAGAAAAAGAAAAAAAAAAAAAACGTGGAAAAAAATAGTAATGAATGGGACTCAATGGATGTAACAATAGAATTTGCTTGTCTGTTTTATTTCATGGTGTTACACATTTGGTTGAATGCTTCTCTCACCTTGAAAATGGGTAGCAAGCCAAGAAGACTGCTGTGTGTTTCAGATGTCCTGTGAGTAGACTGTGGTGTTTGGTGTGTCAGACCTGCTCGTGAACCCAGACAGTAAGTTAATGTCCGCTTGCCAGATGCCTACTAACCTGCTGTCATGTGTGACATTGCAGGCACGTTCTCTCTAACTGTGTCTTTGGCTGTCATTCAGCATAGCTGGATTAGAAAACCTCTGTGTATACCTAATCAAGGAAGTGTCTGGCATAATGATGCTCCTGCCTCTGGAAACCGCAGTAAACTAGCATTTCGAATGACACTGGGTTGCTGTTTCTCGAATGCTAGATGAAATTTGTAGAAGCCACCACATCTCAGACATTACCCACAGTTTATGTCTTTGAATAACCTAAAGGTGCAGGGAGAGAAAAACACAGACAGACAAATAAAGAGAGCTTGAGGGAGTGTGTTAAAATGGAGGATTACACTTTGACATACCGTGGGGGGAGCCCTTCCCTTTTCAGTGCAGCTGAGGTCCAATGTAATTTGCCATGTTTTAAGCTCAATGCCCAGGGGTGTTACAGGATTTAAAGACCTTACAAAATGTGCTAGACCACATATGCTTATAAATATAAAGGAAAATGCAGGGTGTAAGGGTGTAGGACTGAGAAGAAGAAAGATTGCCCTCTGGATAGAGTAGCTGTTATTTGTTATCACAAGTTATAAAAATAAAATGATTATAAATAGCCTATCACATACTGCAAGGTTAACAATTGATGTTATGTGTCAGCTTAAGCAATAGGTAACTTTTGAAATAAGCATTAAGTACCAATTCAACCAGTGTATTGTTATGTAACCTAGATTGAGATTGTGTTGCGACAAGAAACAACATTTGGTAAATATACTGAAACCAGTCATTTCAACACTTCAATGCTGTTGTATTTTTGGAAATGAGTAATAAGAAAAAGTTTTTGCTATTCTAGTTTGGACCAGTGAGGTCACAATAAATATGCCTGAATAACTAGGAATGCAGGACAAGATGCTTTTTGAAGTGATTGTCAAATGTGTGATTTATGCTGCCAACTGCTGTTGATTGAATAAAAACAGAACAAAAACAGCCTCAGAAATCTTTCAGCATAGCTTCTGAAGGTCTTTTCGTAAGGACATATTTCTATTCTACTCTACTGATCATGGAAATGCAGAGACAAACAGTAAAGGACTGTGTTTGTAGTGGATATGAACTCGCTGAAATACTGCATTTACTGAAACTGTAAAGCACGTCATTGTTGGAGAAGTTGAGAAAGTCCACTTAATTGGTGAGCAGTTTTTCATCAATATCATCAATGTGTATTTTTGCCTTGATGTCCGCACATCAGCAAATACAAACACACAAAGCATCTGTTCTCACACTGTTTAATTTAAACTTGAGTCATTCCTTTTAAAAAAAAACCTGAAGTCTGTACATGGATTCTGATGTATTTTCATTTCCCCCAACCCAGAGTATTCATTTTTCTAGCCAGACTCACTCTTCCTCACTTCCATATCTCTCATCCTCTCCACTCTGTTAAACACTCAGCACTGTATCTTCATTTCCCATCTCCACCATCCTGCTTCACAGTTTTTCTTTTCACTAATCTCAATGCACTTTATGCAAAGTAATTGGTTTAGAGAACTGTTTATCCACATTCTCCACATTTCCCAGCTCATGTGATGCTGAATCCGGTAACCTGTAAGCCTTTCCAGAGGAGCGACAATACCCCGGCTGATTTCAGCTTTACTGTTCCCTCGGTAATGGGAAAGCTAAAGACGGCTGGCTGCTGGGGCATCGCACAAACAAGGCGGGCTTGGGGGGGAGCAAAGCTTCTCCAGAAAGCAAGCACATCAGTGCTATTGTTAGCACATAGCAGGAGATTAGCGCTGATGGCTGTATGTGAGCTAGCAGGCTTGGCTGGTGTTCTGTGTCGGATGCTAACCCAGCCCACCCCTGCTGCCACTGCCACCATGTCACAATTAGCCAGAATAGCTGCAGACATGATTGCTTGCCCTGGTGGCAACACAGCCAATCCATCTCCAATCACAGTGATATCACCACTCTGGAGATCATTATCAGCATAATGAATACTGCACTCACTTTCACCTAGTGGATTGTATATTTTACCAGAATCTGGAAGCTCTGAATCCTGAGGCTAACAAGCTCACAGTAGACACAGTTACTGAGGAATGAGTCATCAACACTAGATAGCTGATAGAAAAAGAAAAGACATAACACATTATAGCCTAAGTTTGCACTGTATTTTGGGGCATAGGTATAAGCATCATAGAACACTTAACCTAAAATAGCTACCCTAAATGTCAAAGTCTGATTGCATGAACAATGTAGACACAGACAGAAACACTGTAGTAGATGTAGTAAACGACATGCAGTCTGTTTCATTCTGTTTACCTGTTTCCCAACACACATGCTGCACCCACAGGCACACTGTGTCACTCACAGACACAAGCAAACACACAGCATTTCAGCGCCTCTGACTGATTACAGTGCATGATTAATTAGCAGACAGATTGCTAAACGACGGTGAACATGGTTTGATGTGCAGAGGTAAAGAGTAGACTCCCCGTGGGATACAATAATGTCCTCTATGCCCTCATCTCTCTCTCTCTCTCTCTTTTCCTCTTATCCCTCTCTTCCATCAATTTTTTCCTCTGTTTCTATATTAAGCTCTTCTGGGTTAATCATTCCTAGAGGATGACAGCAGCACAGTGCCACAAAAGTGACACACAGCTGTGTTCAGTCGAGTTTTTTGTACACCCACTTCAAATGATTACAGACCCTTTAAAGGATAACCACAGATCTTACTGCCGCACTGTCTTCAGCACTATACACTTGAAAAGAGGTGAAGAATTTTAATGCTCTGTGCTTGGGCTTGGGCCCCTCTCATTTTCATAAAACCAATTTACTTGACCTTATTCCTCATTTATCTTTATATTTGTGTGTCCTTCCACTTTAGCGCCACAAAAGGGTTCTCTAATCTTAGTCTTATTTTGAGGCGTTTCTTAACCTTGTCTGACATCCTTGCACCCTATTTTGTTCAGTTGTGTTTTAGGCCCGGTGGGAGGCAAATGCTCTAATTCATTTGTTTACATATAGGGGATATGTCCAGCACTGATGGATGGCTTTGGCTCTTGCAGTCCCTCGGTTGCTCAGGGTTTACAATAGAATGTGCTTTGAGTCTCTCAAAGGACCGTATCCTCAAATAGAGAGAGATAAATAAAACACCCCCACACACACATACGGCACATACAACATACTGACATGCAATTTCCCTATTGTAAGGACACAAAGATACGCACATCCACATTCACACAGACGAAGTGATTACACGTCTACCCACAAATAATCACATATATGCATACCGTGCCCATTATCCACTGGTGCCTACACATGCAGGGCACGAATAAAATAATTAAAAGCCGCAATAAAAAAAGAAACAAAATACATTGAGGGGAGTGATTTACTAGTGAAATAACCATTAAAGTCCTTTGATATCCTCATATGAAATCAGTGGTTTCCAGTAATCGTTTAACCTGCTCCATGTCCAATTTAGTCTGCATGGTGACTCTCTTAATCAATGTGGTTGCAAACTGTGATGTGATGTGACTGCTAACATGGACACACTCTCTCTCTGTTTCTCTCACTTACTCACACACACATACACACTGCCGGGGTCTCCAGCTAAAGTCAAATGTCTGCCAGCTGAGCGTGTCCCTCAGTCAGGCTTTTGTTCATCTCCAGCCGAAGCTCTGTAATTTATTCACCAGTAATTTGTTAAGAATGAAGGATTATGTTTGCCAATGGGTGAATAGTTCTATTTAGAAACACAATTTATGAATTTTCGGTCATCAACAGTACAGGTTTTGAAAGACAGGAGGTCAAGGTATCTATTGCTTTATGTCTAATTAAATCAGTTACTCACAGTTTTTGTATCATTGCGTGCGTGTTTAGCTGTGTGTCTCCGTCAGTGGCTTCTCCTCACACATGAAGTACGTTGGAATTCATTACTGGTTGAAGTCACACTCTCTAACGCTTTGGTGCAGACACAGTTCTAAGTGCTGCGTACAGCTTGTAGCACTGAGTGCTCCAGCATCAGCTGTAATAAGATATGTGTTCAAGTTCAAACTGAAACAGCACGCCGTCTCATGAGCAAATCTGAAACAAAGCTGTGTACTCGGTTGTTTTGATCGATGCTTTTCAAGGCCAAATTAAACGCACAAGCCCTGGAGACATTTCTGCATCTGCAAAACCACAGAGGCCGAGAGGCCCGTGACTCTGCAGGGTGAACAGCAGGCATGTGGCAGGGGAAATGTACTTCCTCGGTTCATTTCATCTCTTCACTTTCTCTCTTTCTCTCTCTGTCTCTGTATGGCTCTCTGCCGGACTCAAAATAGAGCTACAAACCTGACTACTGTTTCTTGGTCAGGGAGCACCAGTAGTATTGTGGGAGAGCCTTCACGCACTTGTTCTATTATTAAACCCTGGTTATGTAAACCAGCAAGAGACGACACCAACGAATAATGATTCACTGTAATTCAATTGTATAACAGGCCTATTTTGACAAGGAAATCAGAGGTGGTGCGTATGTGAGATAATGTGTAAGGCGAGAGCAGCATTGGTTGATTCATTTCCCGTTCATAGAAAATGGTTCAATTATATGTGTAGCTCAAACTGATTTGTCTATACAATGCATTCTTCATGTGACCTAATTTAATTTTAACCTTGTATTATCTTGTGAATGAGAATTTCTTACAAGACTAGTGCACTATACCCTTGCATTTCTTTACATATTTATCCAAGTGTGCCGAATGTTTAGAAAAGGATACACTGCGAGCCATGAATTGGCTACATTCAGTCATTCATTAACCTTGATATAGATTTACAGCCATAGAAAGAGAACACCACATTTTCTTCTTTGGCTCTGAATGTATACATTGTAGTTCACTCAGCCTTTCCTAATGGAATGTATGACTATGCAAATGTAGAATACACAGCAAAGTTACAACAAATGTACAGCAAAGCTTGGCATCAGCCTACCGGGCATGTCACTAATCATGCTGGAAATGGGCAACGCCATGATACAAACCCTTACATTAAAGAAAGAGCCAGTGGAACAGTCCAGTCCTATAGACTGAAAACATATCTTATCACATTTGTATTGTTCAGTATTTGTAGAGACATCTTGATTTTGTTTGAATAATTCTCATTTTCTATTTGCCTGTTTAAAACCCAATTTCATTATTATGTATTTTGTTTTTCACTCCCTCCGGCAGAATAAATGAGTAGAGATTGTGCTTGATCTCAATTTGGAACTTTTTTTTTTTTTTTTTCTGAATGTGAAAGCAACGTGTAAATAAGGATATTTCAGCAAGCTTATCAGTTGACCTGTAACACTCGACTGACAGCCTGTTTTATCCTCTCATCTCACTTCCGCTCCTATTTTGCCTGATGTCCTTGATATCCTCCAGTCCATAATGACGTAGCCAAATAATTTTAATAATAGAAGATGTAGATTCATAGATCATTCCTGGCACCTTAATAATTTACATCTCTTGTCTCGCGATCAGATCAACTGTGTACATAAAAACATATGGAGCAGAAAATCACATATTTACACGATAAGCCATTGTGACCCATTTTCTTACTGGAAAAGTTCTGTTAGAAAATAAAATGCCCTGCGAATGAAAGAGCACAAACCTAAAACCGAGTTTTTAATGGTGACTTTTGGTAACATTTTTTTTTCTGTTTTTCATTACAGGTAAAAATTACACTGTGCACTTGAAGTAGAGACAAACCATTGACAAATGGTGTAGTAGCTTTTTACACAGGTCACATCCTGCCGTGCTTTCTGACCTGGCAGCCCTTCACAAAAAAAGATTTAGAGGGGAATCACAGCTGCTGTCGCGCTATTTCCCCCCTCTCTGTGTCTCACTCACTCTCAGTCACACACGTAACCCCATCTATCCAATCCACAAGGGGGGAAGCACAGTGTTAGTTATCGTGTTTAATTTGTTTCCCACAGTGTCTCCAGTGTTCTCAGCTGAATTATCAAAGCAGTTTGATCTCGTCTGTTACATACAGCGTGTATGCTAACCAAGTCAGGAAAAAGAACAAAATAAGAGAATATGAAACAAAAGCAATAAAAAGACTTTTAACAAGTGTCACAAGTTGTTTTTTTTTTTTGCCTCACACATTGTTCTAACACTTAAGAATATCATTTTGTTTCAAAGGTATATTTCCTTCCGTTGGAGGGAGTTTGCAGGGATGTGGATGAATGCAGACTGCTCGTGTGGCTACAAATGTTATTTGTTTGGCATTGCCGGGGGAAGCAGGGAATGTACTAAACTTTGATCATTAAAAGTGAGTCCAATTTTGTGAAATATACATCTTTTGAGCAGATCAAAACTCTGGCCTCCAGCCAGCCCATGTGCAGTGTGAAAGCACGCAGTGAACCAGAATGTGGGGAGCAATGACCCATGCTGAGGTTCTGCTTTGATAATTAAAGTTCATTGCTTTTCCATTGCGCTTTTTTTATTTATAGCTTAATTTAATTTGGCATGGGGGGGACAAAAAATAAAGTGCACTTTAGAGTCTAATTGATGCTGGTTTCTTCTTAGTCCTGCATCCTCAGCATTCTTCCTCTTGAACCAATGAAGTTAACTAGGTGGTGGGTGGAGTGCATAAAAGATAGAGGGGAGGGAGAAAGGCGAAGGGAGGGACGAGCAAAAGAAGAGGAAGAAAATAAGGAGGTTATCGCGTGGGGGGTGCAAATTTGATTTCTTCTACATCCATTGTTAGCTCATGGCTTTGAGAGGAAGTGAAAGCAGAGTCCATTTTCTGTGAGGGAGATTAGCAGAGGCTGGGCTTGTTTCTATTTGAGGAATAATGAAGAGTGAGTCTCTACACAAACCCTACTCTACACTTGCAGCAGGTCCTCTACACCAATGTTGTCCTTCTCTATAGAAATGTAAAAGCACGCAATTGTTCATCATTGCTTATCCTGCTTTTACCCCCTTTATAAAAAAAAGAATAGTTAAGAGGGTTTGTGTTGAGGCACGGCAGTGTAGAGTGTAGAAGGAAGTCTTGTTGAAATGGCAAACTCCTGGGGTACCACGCTCTCACCAGGTGAGGATTCTTACAGAGGAGCTTTGCTGCTGAGGAGCACTTTACTGGAGCAACAATGTCATCTTAATTATGTGCTCGCATAAAACCTGCACTGACACAAGGCCTGGATCCCTCCCCAGATGGTAGAAAGGGGAAGGGATTGCCTCATATCGGTCTGAAAGTATGAGCTCCTTGCATACTTTCTACAGCACTTTTATTTTTAGTATCTTGACTTTTTGCAGCAATGGGGAACCTCCCAAATGACCTGAATGTAAGGATGCATTTGACACCTTTGTTCATTAAGAGAAATAGGGAGTAGAAAGGCAGCCTTTCATGGGCTCCCATGACAACATGAGAATGCCTGGAACAGAGTATGGAGTGGTAGATTTACAAAGCCTATGTAGCCCCACTTCTCTGCCTCCCAATAATTCACTCTGGTCCTGGTGGAGTAAAGGTGTCAGCCAAGACGTTCACGTAGCCAGTTCATCCGAACAGAGAAACAGAATGATGAAAAGAAAACACTAGAGGGGATGGGGGAGGACAAGTGGCTCTTTTAATGACTCTGTGGTGTGATGGGAATGTTGTTAATGAGGAGGGCTGGGATAAGAAGCTATGCTACCCACGTAGAGATAGACAAGTCTGGGAGGAGCCTGAAGAACAACTTGGCTCCGCTTGCTTGGTGCAGCTGAGCAAAGCCAAGCAGAGCTCTGCAGACCACAGCAGTGTGGGATGAATAGAGTTTGACTGTGAGGCAGGCAAAAATGGCATTAAGAATGAGCAGCTCCCCTTTTTCTTCTCCTCTGCTTCTTTCTCCCAGAGAGACAGTGGCAGCTCTCTGGTGAAGATCAGAAAGGTGGGAGATGGAAAGTGAGCGGGAGTGGGAGAAAGAGGGGGAAGAGAGAGACAGTAGCCCCAGGAGGGTACATCTCCAGTCAGTAATTCCACTGGGGCTCTCCCCACCGCTCTTCAGTTTCCATCTCCAGATGAAAAATAAATAACCTCTTCAGACGGCCTCCCTCTCCTCTGAGAGAGAAAGAGAGCTTTCCCAAGAGCAGTGTTCACTTTCCATGTAGTTATCTCTCTGTCTCCCCTCTTTAACTCCATCTTTTTTCACACACTGTCACATGTACGCCTGTGTCCATATGTACTGTAGATGACCAAAGCGTATTTATATTGCATAAGAATATGTTAAAATATTTAGTGTATTACTTAACCAGTATTTTGCCCAACCCATGCAGAGTAATACAGAGGAAAAAAAGCACGCCTGGGTTTCTATTATTCTAATTGCAGAGCAGTACAATACTGTATTCACATTTTAAAGTTCTCACTTGTCTTGTCATTAAGTCAGAAGTCTTTGTTTTGTCAACAAACCAACATAACTAAAATTTACACTGCATTGGCTTTTTCATCTTTATTCCTTCCCACTTAAGCACATTCAGCGTTATGATGAGTCACATACTTAAGTACTAGATGCATCACTCTGCCTACGCCTTCTCAACGCTGTCTTCTTCAAGCTTGTGTTATCAGAGTGTGTCAAGTTACCTAGTACAATACTGCTATTGTGCATGGAATAAGTAACATTAACTTATCTTCTGTGCAATTAAGCATTCGCTCCCTGTACAAGCACAACTGGCAGAGCACAGCAGCTGGTGCTGCCAGCCACTGAAGCTAAAGGCTAGTCTGGCGCAAGATTGTACTGGAAAGCGGTGTAAGGCTGATGGTCTCGTCAAGAGAGAGACTCATGGGTGATTGTGCATGACGAGTGCGCCCTGCTATCTGATTCTTCTCCCTGGGCTTTCATGCAAAAGGCTGAGCAGGGAACATGATGTCTGTCATGTGTATGTCTGGTTTACATTGTTCTCTCTTTTTTTTTACACTATTAGGAGGCACAAATACATTTTTTATTGAGTTTATTTTTGCTATGGTTATGGTTGTCTGAACACTGAATAAAAAACAATTTCCTTTTCTGCTTCTCTCAGGTAGTGTGCTACCTTCGCTTAGGCAAGAAATATATGAACTCATACGGCATAGAATGGGTATACAAAGACTAAATGTCTCTCTTTCTGCCCCTCCATTTTATATCTCTTCCTTTGTTTAGCTTTATATGTTCAGCATTATAATCTGGCCTTTATATTACTTCTTTTCTTTGGTAGCATGTCAGCATTTCCTTGCTTAACTCCACTATCAAATTCACCTCCTGATACCTGTAATGAATGCTCTGCTTAGTGCTGATATCATACTGTAAATCCGCTTAGGATCCCTAGCGTTGAGTCCAACAGGGATTGGGCTAGCTACACTCCTGTATTCTCACTCTCTTGCACGGTTCAAAGCTGTAGCCTGATGACAAGTCTTTTGGGTGATTTTGCACGTCACAGTGAAATGTGTCCACATGGATTCTGAGAGAGCTGGGTGAAGAATTTTGTCAGTGTGTGGAAAAAGACATGCATGCACTAAGAGGTTGTTATTCTCGCTTGTTTACTGGGTTCCACCATGCAGGGCTGCGGAAAAGTGGGAGTTAAAGATTTTTCAAAGCAGAACCATGTAGCCATATAGCAGTTTTTCATCTACACCCAAGCAGGCATACATCATATACTGCACTGTATAGATAAAACAGAAGCACATGTACAAGCACACATAAAAAAAAACCAAAACAAACAATGCTAATGTCTCTAGCCCCCCTGGAGCTGAAATGTTCATTACATTGTATGTCACATATGTATTTAATGGAGAACAAATGTATTATAAAGTTTGTCCTTGGGGTAGCATGACAGTAAAGGCTGCAGGGCCATTAAAAAAACAAATGAATGTGCTGCGAAACAAATGGATGTAACGTGTCTCTGAGAGTATGAAATTTCTTATTTTAAAATTTCCGCTAAATGTGACACAAGAAGAAAGACCATGGTCGCATTAAAAGAAAGGACAAAAAAAAAAAAGATTCAGCCTGTGGGGAACACGAATGAGCGCCGGCGTTTATTATAGTTTGATATTTCCCATTTACGAGTGGGGATATTTTTCTTGGTAACAGCATGAAAACATTTAGCTTCATTTGTTCGGGAAGTGTCAGAGATACAGACTACAACAGAGATCTAAGAAAGGCATTCATGCTGTTGGGATCACAATTATTTAGCAGAGTACATTTAGAATTTGGTTTTAGTATAATACGTCTTAAGTTAACTATTTGACTTGATTGACCGAACTGATTAAAACTGAAATTGAAAGTCCATCCTCTGCTGAGTGTAAATCTGCTTAATGCATCTGATGAAAACTTATTTCATATCGGTATATATTTTTACAACAGTACACACTAAATCCTGCCGTTACTAGAACCCAGTAAACGCCAGTGAATAGTTTTGACCTGACAGTATTGCTAGACATAAAGTGGGCTTGACAAAATGGCAGAACTTGATGCCCTGGGAATGAGAACAGGTTGGAATAACATACAAATAATTCTCCGGGGACCGTGAGTGTCAGCGCTCCAAATCTCATCATGGGCCTGATCAACCATCCAACATGTTCATCTGTCATGTGTGAGGATGGCAAAAAATCAATTTGAAGTTACAATGCTTGTGCTGACACAACAAACTATTAAATATTTTATGCAGTTTAGTCTGCATACTCTAACAGCCTAAACACTTAATGATCCAGATTTTCAGTGTTGGTTTTATAGCACAGTTAGATACAGGCATTTTATCATAAAACAGCTTAATATGACTGCACCAAGAACTCAGTTCCTGCATCAAATGTGACACCCATTGAATTCCATATTAAAGTCCTGGGGGAAATTCCAAATGAGTAACATCTGAATAAAAAACAGAAGGGGCAAATTAGAGAATATCTCCATAATTTGTCAGTTTGCCGTGTCCCTTTGATGGTGCAGCATGCTAGCCACTTGAGAGAGATAGACACACCCAGTGACTCACCATGATGTCCATCACACAGGGAAATGAAATGAATAATAATCACAAAATCCTGCCCTTCTCACTCATCTTGTTGCATCTCCATGTGTCTCTCACCTTCTTGTGCGCACATATTGCACTCATTCACCTCAAAGATTTCTATACAGCACTTTGTCTTTGCTTCTTAATTTGTATTCTTCTTTTCTCCAACTGTGGCCCTTTCATTTCTCCACCTTACCTCACTCTTTGTCTCCTTTATCTGCAATCCATTTGTTTCGGCCTGTTTTTTTTTTTTAAGTGACCTTTTTTGGGAGTCTACTTTTCTCTCCCGTCCCGCAGTTGCAACATTTATTCATTTAACTGGATTTGAGAATCGTTCGGCAAAGTCAGCTGTAGCCGCAAAGTGCACATACGGTGAGGTTCTCGCTTTATAGGACCACGTTGCATTGTCATTGTTTTGCATCGCGTACTGTCTTAGTGTGCTGTGCCTTTTGTGCCGCTCTGTAGCAGCATGGCATCTGTGCTCATGCATTTTTCCTCAGAGGTTTTTTTCCAGCCTTTCATATGAGACATTTCAAGGGAGAGATTTCATACAGGTAATTTAGTCCCCTCTCTCTCTGGGGCTAACAGCCTCTGTCTTTCATCTTCCCTGTTTCTCCTCAAACTACCTTTTGCCTGATTTTTCCCTCTCCCTTTGCAGTGTTGGTGTATTGTGTCCCTATTTGGCTCCCTCTAAATATTTCTTTCTTTGTGTCACCCTTAATGTCTTCTTTGCAGACTAAGTATCTTCATGTAGTTCCTTGAAATGGTCTTTATGAAAACAGATCGCGTGTCTTCGGAGACACTAACATGTTTGATGGGCAAAACCAATTTCCTCTTCCATCACAAACAACTGACAGCTAATGTGTATGCTGGTGGGCCGTGGTTAACTATGAATCTATTTCATAGTCAGATGAGTAGAAGGAACAATTTAATGTCAACATTAATTAGGACTAAAAGACAAGACTGGCCTGAGTGAAACCAAGAGACAAAGTAACACTGTGTTCACAGTGAAATGCTTCATATCGCAGTGCTTTTACCTTTCCCCTTCTTGTCTTTGTTACTCTATTTTCCTCTAAAGCCCAATCTGTCAGCCTTTCTTCCTCTCTACAGAACAGATCTCATCCCTCCCCTCCTGCTTGAAATCTCTTTGGACTCTAAATGCTAATTCAGTCAGGCACTTAATCAGACATATTAATTCCATATCTCCCCTGATTGCACTAATTCCACTCTGCAATGAGTTTCTCTATGGCATCCCTTTGGTGCAGCAGAATTTTCAACTGTGGTGCTAACTGAAGAAACATTTCTTAAAAAGAAAAAAAGTCATGTGTTGACAACAAATGCATTGTAAGGATAATAGTTTAGCACTGATCTACATGCTGTAGCCTGTGTTGCATCATGTTGTCCTATTATCCTTCAGCCCTACAGCCATTTCAATTCCCCTGGACACGTAGATAGCCATGTTTAGTGTCATTCTGAAAGGGAGTACATGAAGCCATTCTATTAAAATACAGAGAACATATCTCACACTAGTTTTCCAATTACAGACAGCAAAATCTGGCAACAGCGTCCACTGCTATTAAATCACATTGGTTAAATTACACATATTTCTACATACTTGAAGATCTGTCTGTTTATCAGCAGCAGTAATTGTAAATTTATCACACAATACAGACACAGGCGTCCCTGTATAAATGATGCACACACGTGCGCACACACACACACACACACACACACACACACACACACACACACACACACACA
>JAPQRN010000022.1:7237759-7260038 GCA_037367275.1 Coranthus polyacanthus
TGTATAAATGATGCACACACGTGCGCACACACACACACACACACACACACACACACACACACACACACACACACACATATAAACACAATATGCCAGAAAAGCCTGTAAGCCCTCATATTGTCTACTGACAAATGGCATACATCACTGAGACGTGTATTAATTAAAATTGTATTAAAGTACTGATTTAGCCACATTCTAATTTAATTAAGCTACAGATCATGTAATTGAGAAAATTACAAAATTGCATTCTTTGTTCCAGATAATTGTATTCCATCTTAATGCCTACTTTTAAGTCTGTTAATTTGTTTTATCTCATCACCATCGTCTTACTTAGTCTTAATAGGAAATATGACTTGGAATATTTCTGCATCATGTCAAAGAAAAAAAAAAAAGAGATTTCATGGATCTTGATAAACTTCTTGATATAATCTCTCTTCCTTTACTCGTGAACCGAAATGTGATACAGTCACAGTAAGTAAGTAACATAGATATTTTAGCATTTGACCAATTTATTCTTAACAATCACTCTATTGCAGTTCTATCTCTCTCTCTCTCTCTCTCTCTCTCTCTCTCTCTCTCTCTCTCTCTCTCTCTCTATCTCTCTCTCTCTCTCTCTCTCTCTCTCTCTCTCTCTCTCTCTCTCTCTCTCTCTCTCTCTCTCTCTCTCTCTCTCTATCTATCTATCTATCTATCTATCTATCTATCTCGTTTTTACTCGTTCCTCACTGTCTAGAGCCTTAGTGATTCGGCCTGGCAAGAGCCCTCTACCAGACGCAGATGGATTTACCATTAGATAATGACAAATGGCAGGCGCAGCTGAGCTGATTTCAGCACTTACTGCTCCTTTGGGAGCCTGTACTCACCACACTGCAAACCACAGTGACCACCCCCACCCGAGATCTTAATTGAACGAGTAGCTGTGCAGCCAATTGATTCAGCCTTACATGCAATTCTGGTCATTTCCAGAGGGTGATGTAGTGTGACCTTCGGGTCAAAACGCGCTGCAATGTAGAGCAGAAGGCACTGACATTAGTCTTGATTTGTTGAACTTCTCTCGGAAAAAGGGACTTTATCTCTCAGAGTTCATGGGAGATAAAGAGAGGAGAAAAAAATTGGCTGTACATCTCTGATTTCCTGCAGACCCCCTAATAATACGACTGTGACTGACACCGATTTTAAAGATGATAAATGCTGCCTTGGTGGCTCTATGTGAAATAAATGGTGGTAAATGGCGTTTTATGTAGACGATTTTCTGATCAGTTTGTTTAATTTAAGCTTTGTTTCAAGCAGCGTCAAACTAATCCCTACTTACACGCAGAGACCACGATACTGCCTGTATGCATCAGCTGCAATACTTGTTTTGTTTATCTGGGAAATGGTAGGACTGCACACGAGCAAAACACTATTTCAAATTGTCTTCATTCACACGCTGCAGCATTATCTTTAATGAAATAAAAACATTGGGCATATAGTGGGGAGATGACAGGAAGTGAGGGAAGAGAGAGATGACAGCAACACGAAACAAAGGTCAATCGGCCGGACTTGAACCAGGGGATGTCAGAGTTGAGAATTCCTCGCTGAAACATCTGAGAAAGAGTGATATTTAACTTGGATATTCTGCACTTAACAATATTACAGTACACTTCCGAGCTGTGGGCTGTACACTCTTGCATTATAGTAAAAAAGAACTGCATGCATTGCACAAAACAGAACACAGAACCCCAGTGAAGAACAAATCACATTGTGTCATATTTCTTGTGTTAACCTAGAAAGAACTGGTAACAAGTGAAGCAGCGGCTGCCTCTGACAGACCAGACTGTCTGCGTGTTTAAGGTCTGAGTTCTTTCAGTTCTTTCTTTCTAATTAAAAAGAACACACATCGCATCGACACATTTTGAAACAACTGACTTCAGAGATGTTTTTAAAAATGAAATGATGCAGTGTTTTGTCAAAGGAAGAGGAAACCCAGGGGGTGTTTTGTGGGCGTTTGTGTGTGCGATATTGATGTTGTTGATTATAACAGCAATGATAATGATTAGAAGCGCAAAGCCCGTATCCGTCACCACCATCATCTCCTGTGTGGGCATAATTTGTCATTCTTAGCCAAATTTCTTTCGATAGTTCTTCATAAACTTATCATGTGAGTCTTTGTTACAGTTTGTCACTTACATAATCTGGTATTCTTGTGAAAGTGCTTTTGAAAAGAGAAAAAAGTGTTATTTGTCATTTTCTTCTTGTTGTTTTGTGTCCATGCATGCATATACACTCTAGCTGAATAGCTGAGGGCCAAACCTACGAAAGCCCCGCCTGTTGTTACGCGAGTAAGGATTTAATAAGCCCATGCAATTTTCAAAGTCCAATTTCGTAGGAAAAATCCTCAGGCTCTGAAGAACAGGCTCTAATTTACAGTTGTATGTTTTCAGAAAGAAAAAAAACTATTCTAATACGCGCTAGATAGGACATTCTCAGGATCACCAGTCAATTAAAGAAAAAAATATTTCATTTCATTTCTTGTACTATAACAAAAAAAAAGAAAAATTAATTACGCTTGTGTAGGAGAAGGAAGGACTTAAAATGACGACTTTCAAATAATCTATAAGGTAAAATATGCAGTCTGCTGTAATGGGAATTTTAATCCGTATAATGACTTATTATGTCTTTGTACCGTGGGATATACTGTACAGACATGTCAGCTTCAGCCGGCACCTGCTCTGATATCAGAGGACGTTCCACACATTACTCCACTGCCCTCAGCTCACTTCACCTGAGTTGGTCTTGCACCTGTTGCAAATTCTCTGAAAAGCACACATTTGCACAGCAACACTTCCTCAGTGAATCTGGCCTCAGTACTCTAGCTTTAAGTCACATGACTTGGAAGAGAGTCAGGCAAAGGGTAGGATAAGACATGGATTTGACTGCTTTCAGGCTCGACTTGAGACTGGAGTTCTTTTAAGACAGGGAAAAGGAAAATGTGTCAGTTCAATGAGTGGAATTTCATTTCTGGAATAACTTGCAAATTCCTTCTGAGGACTTGACTTTGGTTTGTCTCATGCAAACTTCATAATATGCTTGATTTGTTCCAAAAGGATTCAAAACAGCTCCGGCAGAACCGTTATATTCTACTCCAAATGGCTGTGTTGAGAGCGACTGCCCTTGATTTTGATTCCGTTCTATTTTATATTGTTCTGTCATCAGTTTCACATTAGATGGTTACAGATATGTTTGTGATGTTTTACACCCATTAGCCGGCAGTCATCTGGATGTAATACAACTGTAATGTGAAAACAGTGCTCAGCGGCAGTGCTGAATAAATGAGACAGAGACAGCAAAACCCTTATCTTAAAACAAAGGCTGGGTCATGATAGGCCCACCCAATAATATTCCAGTGGATCAAACACACACTTATTTGCACTCACAGTTCCTGCACTGCACTAATGGATGGCGGGCAAGATGGAGAGCTTTATCTCAGTTTGCTTTTGTTCCCCATAATTTATTCAGCAGGGTCTGTCCTTTGTATTGTGTGTGTGTGTGTGTCTTTGTGTGCACCGGCATCGCATGTGTTTATGTGTGTATGTTTGGGTGGGTTTATGGCTTTGAATGTCCCCTCGTCCCTGGGGAATGAGCTCTTCCGACTTAAAGTAACATACCGTAAAGCTTCTCTTGTTAGACAGAGGTTCTCAAAGGCACTAAAATATCAGCATCAGCAGAGAGTGCTAAGGAAGTGGTTGAAAGGAAAACTAACAAGATGACTCAATGATTATTTAGAAACAGTAAAGAGAATTTTGAATTAGATGTATTTTATCCTGAGGGTTTAAAATAAATGCATTTTTGGAAGTTGAGTAGATACATCATAATCTTTCCAAAACGGTGCATTATTCATAGGCTTCATTCCGTAGAGGCCATGAAAAAGCGGCCACGTATCACTGTAAATCTGTAATCTGTTTTATGAAGTGTTCTTACAGTTTGATTTTGCTTCTTGTGCTTCCAGGGCCAGCATTACAGTGGATTGGATGTTAAGATGAGATTGACCAGAACCCCTTGGAACTCTGACTGAATCGGCAGGTGAGAACCGACTAAAACAGATCCACAAGGTTAAAGTGTGATCACCCTCCTCCTTGGTGAAAGTGATACATGCACGTTTGGCCGATGCTTTCAGAGAAAAGTGACAAAAAGGCATAAACATACATTATGTAACTGGTGGTTCAGGTTCTCGATTATGATTGACTGAGCGCTGAACTTGTTTCAAAATGTCTGATTTTGTTGTGAATTTTGATTTACTGGGTGACAGAGATGGTTAGTAATAGTAATACTTTGTTATGGTACCTAAGTCGATTTTTCAGGTATCTGTACTTTATTTGAGTATTTATTTTTCTGACAATTTTTTGATTTTACGCCCTACATTTAACTCTTAGGTTTGTTACTTTGGTTTTAATACGTTCAAGGGGGATTATCGGTTATTTTTTGTATTGCAACATCCTAAGATTAGGACTGATTTCAATTTGCACAGATCGAACAATAACGCATAGAAAAGACGTGCCTTTTTGCAAATGCAGCAACGTGAACGATTTGGTCTGTTTAATGAGATGTCTGAGACCAGGAGAACTAATACCGATGTGGATGTGACGTTCATTGGCTTTGACACAGTAACAACCATCAAAAATGTAGGAATACTTTTGCTTCTAGTATTTAGTAAAGAAGTTGAATCAGTGCTTGAGTAAAGCATGGGTGTACTTTTAGAAATGAGTGTCAGAGAGAGAGAGAGAGAGAGATGGTCAGGACAGAGGAGAAAAAGAGAAATGAATGAGAGAAATAGACAACCTAGAATTTCAAAAATACGACGCTCTACCTGCTAAACAGGTCCATTTCCTGTTTCCAGTGTGTGATCTGTAAAAAAGCTCTATAGTGCTGGCCTAGAGGCAAGAGAAATCATGTAAGTGACAGGGCAGAAATGTGAATAGTCTGCGATCTTACTGGTGCCCAAACTGCAACAAGAGAAGATGCTAGAGCAAGAACGAACCTATCTAGAGTTAAACAGCCCTCTAGTAGCAAAGCAGAGTGTTACCATAACTCAGCAGTACTTCAACAATCGTACAATTACTCATAATATCAAGATACGTATGATACATCTGTGTATCGCTGCGTCAATGTGTTGCTTGGCAACTATTCTCCTAAACGTTGCAAGAATTACTTTGTGAAACAGAAGACAGATTGTTACCAATACATTATTGTATTCTTTGTTCCTGTGCCTTGCCAGCTATATATAGTAACCGTTTTATAACAACAATAAGCCATGCGAGGAATTGTTAGCGCTTCACGTAGTGCATAACAGTATCCTTCTAAAATCCCTGTAAACTACAACCTCTGGTTTGGATTTAGAAACTTAAAGACCCAAAGCATTTGACATCAGGTTAGAATTTAAAAAAAAAAAAAGCAATTATTTGTCAAAGTAGCTATGTGGACGCACCAGCCTTTTTGCATTCAGTAGACTTCCTGAGATTAGACTTCATGGGCCAAAATAAATCATATTTATTATCTGAGCAGCTACTGCTGGTAAAATGTCCAAAGGTGTATAACAGGAAGGAAACTATTAGCCAACAACATGTTCCTCTGTCTTCAGGCCCCTCTATGCAGGGATTAGTCTCCAGTCCTTTGTGATTAGGAAATGGATTAAGAAGGTAAAGAAAATGAATAGCTAATGAATAAACTGTGCGCTGCTTAGTTATTTTCCAGTGCATCTCTTATATGACTGAGCCATTAAATAATTTCAAAGGCACATTTTGTACCTTGAAAATAGTCACATGATTAGATAATAAAAAATCAGGAGACGGCAAGAATAATAGCATCATTTCAAAATGTAAGGAGGGACTGCGTTTGCTCTCCAAATGTTTTTGAAATGTCATCATAGAAGTCATAGAATAATTGATTTAATGGATAACCGGACTATTTTTTTTTTCACTTTCTCTGCTCTTTTCTCTCCTTGAGAGGCTGTTATTATTCTATAAAGAGTGAAAAACCTGCATGTCTGTCGAGTTCACACTTGATTTTGTTTGCAGCTTGTCTCGGGGAATAATCATTTTAGAAAATAGGGTCAATATGAGGGAACAATATTTATACCATAGGGTGCACTGGGTCCTTTAAAATAGCTTCACATTCTTTGGCTTTTTTTACGATCATGAAGAGCAGTTATTGAACAAAATGACTCCCAATAGATAGATAACCACACCATTTCCCATCCATAACCAAGATTAATGGGTAGAAATAGGAATGGAGCTATATTGCATGGTTTTATTGTATCTAAGCTTTTCTGAGTGCAACAGACTTCAGAAATAAGGCACAGAACTCACTAACATTTTCTAGGAAGTTTAAAAGCGAAAGATTGGTTAGTGTTTTCTGCTTGTGAGATATCAGCTCTATTACGGAAGGATGGAGTGTTAAAAAATATACAGATGGCTAAACAAGGAAAGGGGGAGTTGTCACAGATTTGTCAAGTTTTATCGGATCTTTGCAAAGAGCTGAATGAGAAATGACACGCGGCTGCTTTGATACACGAGTAAGTATTTAAAAAAAAAAGGAGAAAAATAGAAAAGGAAAATCAGACAGAAGAGAGAAGATAACTTTAGAGGAAAAATAGGAAGAAATTGTGACTCTCAGCAGCGCGTCTACCGGACGCCAGTGTGTCGAGCATTTGTTGTCTCTTTGTCTTTTTTTTTTTTTTTTTAATTTTATTTTTCCAAACACTAAAAAAAGAGCTTGCAGGATGCAGACAGAACTACGCCTCTGGTGCGAACAGCCGTACTACTACTCATGCATGTAAACTTGTGGTGTGAACCACTGTCGCAGTGTCAGGGAGCTTTTATTTGAAACCACCGTTCCTCTAGGGTGATGATGCAGTTTGTCCGTGCTTGCCATATGTTGTCATCATTTTTGAGTCTGTTGTGTCTTCCGTGGTAAATTGTGCTGCAGTTTCTTACGGCCAATGCAGCAGCAAATCAGCCACTGACTATGTGGCCTCTTTGAAACTCTGTCAGTTCCCCCGTTGCTTTGAAAACTCACGTATAAAAGTGATGATTGTCAGGCCCTTTTTAAAAGCTAAATGGCATTCAACTTATTTCATATGACTCGCATGAATAGTTGCTTTTGTGATTCACTTACTTCAAAGCTCCTTTTCATGTGGTGTTTCTCTTATTTTATCCACCCTTTATATCCTTCCCAGTGGGGCAGAAGATTGGGTTCCTTCACGAAAATGATACCGAATCAATTCACGTGTTTTTATTTCCTCGCAGATTTGGCCCCTTTTTCTCTGGCAGTGATTTTTAGAAAAAGTGGTGACAAGCATTTCCCCAAGCAACAGAATTCATGAGTTGTGGGTGTATGTGTGTGGTTAATGAAAAATATCCTAATTAGTTGTAATTTATAACACGACAAGCATCACTTTCTAGTACGCCTCCTCACGGAAGTCTTCTGCGTGTTCTGAATCTGAGCTTCACTATTCTTGGTATTAAAAGAAATAAAATTAAGTTTAAGCACATTCAGTTTGTTTTGATTCAGCCATATTTGTGGCCACTTTGTTTTTGTCTTACATGAGAGTCAGTGAAACAGCTTTGAAAAAAGAAACATCACCTTGGAGATTGCGAGGGCTTTTTTTTTCTCCGTTGTTTTACGATACTAAAAATATTTGTTATGTATTTGTTGTAACCTTAAGATTTGGTTAAGGTTTGTGTATGAATATGAATTTTTTTTTTTTTTCCACAAATGTATATTTCTTTTCACAATAGGTAGTAATAAATACACTATAAACCTGTTGAACAAAAGACGTTTGTTTTTCTGAAAACATTTTTCAGTGTCACAAAAAATAGGAAAACGACAGTCAGGAAAGAAAGTCATGGCACTCTGATTACAAAAATAAAAATCCTTTATTAACTTAGAGGGATGAAGCCACGCATTTTGACTCTGAAAGAATTTGTATTTTTGTAATCAGTTTGCCTCGGACTTCCTTCCCTGACTGTTTATATTTTTTGGGACGTTCATTGTTGATTATTTGCGACGTCTACACCGTTACTTCGTGCATTTATTTTTGCTTGTGACACACAGTGCATCATCCACTACCGTTTTTTTTCCTTCAATGTTTATTTTCGAGTTTTACATTAAAGTTTACTCTCATGTTATACAAACATTTAATTACAGTGGGGAAAAGCAACAAAGAGATCCAGTGTTCACAGTTGAGAAGCTGCCATAATATCTAATTAATAAAGGAAATTGCAGGGTTTTACGGTGAATTTAACTCGACCTCGTGTTATTTTTTTATTTCATGTTAAGCCGCATTTTCAATTTTCCAAACAAATTACACAATTTTCTATGAAACTAGAGACAGACACACTCCATTGTGTCACAGCCTACTCCAATTATGTTTGAGTTGCCTTATTACATACTAAAATGCTTTAATAATTTTTTCTATTCTATCTGAACATCTGAGGATAGAGTTGTTTTAAAAAAGTCTTTGTTAAAATTGGTTCTTGTAATGAAGTGTTTCCAAACCACCAGAGGTCCCCCAACTCTCATTGTTACCCTTATAAGATGGATTCAGCATTTTTTTTTATTCGACGTTTGGCTCTGCTCGCTGTTTTTTTTTTTTTGTTTTTTTTTTAGCGTCAATAGATAACTCCTCTTTTGAGCTGACCTTCAGTGTAACTGATGTTACTCAGCTATAGTGACACATCAATCAGTGAGACATTACAGGAGGGTGTCCTTGCACATGTCAACACTCAACAGATCTTAAAATCAGTCATTTGTTCAGAGATGGAAAGTGGACGAGTAGCGCTTGCCCAAACAATCAGTCCTACTCTTTTAACTCATAGACTCACTGCAGTAATGTAATTCTGCTCTGCGTCTTACCATAAAACCACAACAGTTATTGATTTTGTTAATTAGGCATTAGGCTCCTGCTGGATTGTGCCCGTCGAAGGGGATTATAGCAAGAACTGCAAGAATAAAATTTGAAGACCAGCAAATTAATTCATACATTTAACTGCAACAGAGTCTATATTTTCACGTATTTTCTGATATGGAGCCTCTCCCTCGCTCTCTCTATGTATGTGTATGTATTTTGCTCAATTTATAAAAACTAACTGAGCCGCCCCTCTCTCTCTCTCTCTCTCTCTCAATCTCTTTCGTGTCCGACATATTCTATGAAGCTCATATTGAGTCTCAGACCATACTGCCCGGATACCCTGGTTCACAGCCTCAGGATGACCTCTGCATGGCTCGGTCAGACTCAAAGTGATGCATGCTAACCCTGACCTCAACCAGACACCCGAGTGACAGCAGTATTAAGGACAGACCGCTTCATCCTACATCCTTGAAAAGTATTTAGCAGCCATTTTCTGCCCACAGCCTCTCTGAAATGTTCGCGGGGTGAAGAGTGATTTTATCAATACCTCTTGTCACCCACATGCCCCCACCGCGAACACAGTGCTCACTGTGAAACAAGAAGGCTGTCTCGTACACAGCTTGTGAAAATTCGAACACGCTAAAAGCTTCAGCCACAAATACACTCTCACATAAGAACACACCTTCTGTTGTAAATCTGTGGTATTAGTTTTATTTATTTATATATATATATTTTTTTTTTCTCTCCATCATTTCACAGGAAAGAAAATGATTTATCGTGAAAACGCGTCACTCTGAGAGTCAGGCTCTGTCTGAGGGGGAGGCCAAGTGTTCTTTCTCTGTGTAGAACTGGCCTGCACCTGAATAGCAAGTGTGAAGCCCTGCAGTAATGATACACCATCCTCATCATCATGCTCTGGTGACACACCGCTCTCCTCTGCTGACTCACAACTAAAGCATCACCAACAATGGCTCCATTCAAGCTCACACTCTACGTCTTTATTGACACAGCGGGACATTTGCATGATGCATCTACAGGTTAAGCTGTGAGGATAGAAAACAGTGACTACACTTAAGGCAACAAAAACTTCTTCGCTGCCTTACCCTAATTACACAAGAGTTATACACTAAACTAACTGAGACACAATCTGTAGCTGATGTTTCAACAGCCCATTAGGTGCACTTTCATCTTGCATTTTAATCAGCTCTTGCTTTTTCCCCTCTTTTTTTTTTTTTTTTTCTTTTTTTTTCATATTGAACTACGTGTCCGTGTTAACAAACTGGTTAAAACCTTTTCTGCCTCCTCCACTGTCAAACAGAACGGCACTCTGAGCTGATTAAACTCAACAACAGCAAATGCAACTTCGCTCACAACACATTGAAACTGAAAATACAAAGTCTCTGCACTTCATTAAATTACAGACCCATGTTTTTTTTTTTTTTTTTTTCAGTAGTAGGGATTTGAACTGTAATTATTATTGCAATTATTACAGGGGGAAAAGAGAAAGAAGTCATCCACATATGGAATTTTGATTGGCTTTGCGTTATTAAGTAGTCGTCCTCTGTCATCGAAATCACCCAGCTCCTCTAGAGAACTATCCCCGTAAGAAGGAGGCTTAAGTCATAGCTCATAATTATTATGTTGTTTATGTATTTGTATTTTATGTAAGCCGCGCCGTCACATTTTAATACATTAAAAGTCGAAGAATAAAACAGTTTATTCCATGTATTATTCTATATGGAAAGCCTATTCCTCAAAATAGATCAAAATGTATACAACTTTTATTCCTGAAATACATACTCATATCTTTTATCGGGGGACTTTATTTATATGCACTCCAGCACAGAAAATATTTGTTTACCACAAAATAGGGTAGTATTTTAGTAGGAACAACCGCTTCACTTGTACAGTGACTTCCTTATAAATTTTCATGCAGGGTTTTCTGGTTGAATCGGTGTTTGTTAGATGCATCAGATTTCACCATCTTGTTATGGATGAGGCAGACAAGCTGTGAGTGAAAGGATGTCAGTCTGTGGGCAGGAGAGCAGCTGTCAATTTGTCTCACTTGGCTATTGCACCAATTCAAAGTACTTGGCTTGTCTGTTTCACTTGGCTGGTTAAAACAAAAGAAGCTTAAAAAGAGCTACAGTAAGACCATCAACAGTTTATTTTTTTTTTTTTATTTTTAACTCAACATTCCTGAATATAGTTCATTTCAGAGTGGCTTAGAATCGGGCGCATTAATCTGCATCCTGAGCTGCTGGAAGCACGGTGCTGCAACTGATAAACAACCGTACAACTAAATGATTTTGGTATTTCTATGCATATTGTGCAGTTTAGAATATTGCAACTAATAGGATGTAGTCTGCAGCCACGACGGTATTAGGCATATTTTGCTATATGCTGCATAATAAAGAATACTGTGAAAACAAGACTGGACTGAAATTGAAGGTATGCTGCTACCACTTCATTAAATCATTTGTAACTCCACTGATTTTCAGTCGTACAAACCAGACAGAGACAGAGCAAAAAAAAAAAAAAAAAAAAAAAGGGTCAAACAGCTTTTTGGTTTTTGGTTTTTGGTGACAATATTTACATGTGACAAATACCAAGCCAAGCAAAAATAAAGAAGCGCTAAAAGAAAACAAACAACATATAGACAAAATCAAGTAAGCATTGACACAAACATCCTAATTCTAAAGGTTAATGTCTGCTTTGTACACAATAACCTGTTTAAACAGAGATGCTTTATGCAGTGATTGATGATAAATCACCACCAGTACCAGAAGTCCAGTTACACAACACATCTTGCGCTGACGTGTGTTTTGTTTACAGCATCAACAACCCACGTACGTTTGGCGTGTATTAGAATTAGACCTTTAGATTAACGATGAAAACGTTTAACATACTCTGTATTCTTTTTGTGACAAGGCTTTGTGTTATCCCCGTTATTGAAATTCACGCAAGAAATCATTACGTACAGTAGAGTATATACACTGTTGCTGAATGTACAGCGGGAGTTGATTTAAAATAAATCATCTTCATACCGTTCAACAATGTATACTGCAGCCTTTAAATGAATTCATTATTCATTGTTTCCTTGCGACATCCTTTTTTTTTTTAGTCAGCGGTATATTCTAAGCCTGAGAAAACGTCATCTACAAACGTACAAGACAAAAGACATTAAGCATAAAAATGTGTTTAATTACAAATTTAGAAGCAAAGCAGCTTAGTCACACGCTTTTTAAAGCTTCGACATATTCACAGAACTGTCTCCGACACTGGCTTAGGGCGACTATGTTGTTTCCTGTTTTTTAACTAATTCTAATGAACTGGTTAAGATGAATTGTGACAAAACACGTTATGCAAAATATGACCACATGATAAAATGATGACTATATACAGTAAAATTATGCACATTTGACTGTCTCTGCATGTTTCTGAGACTGAAAGAATAGGCTTGTGATGCATGTGGTGGGTATCCCTCCCACAGTGGAATCCATAAAGGAAGCTGGTTTATATTTGGAGCCGTTGAAAGCATGTTGCTGGCATTATGAAGTGACCTGATTCAATTTATATCTCATTAATCTCTCTCTCTCTCTCTCTTGCTCTCTCGCTCTCTCTGTGTCTGTCTTTCAATAATAGCGTACATGCCAGCCTTTCTTTGTTACACACATCTCGACACACTCCACTATCTCCCATCTTCCCTGAAAACCCAGGCTTCCGTCAGTCATTCTTCAGAACAAAAGTTCATCATTAGCAGGCCCTCAAGCATTAACTGAGTGAGGAGAACATCAAGTGGGTGCAATCTCACTTTCCTCAAATGATGTCATGAATGTGTTTGAATCGTTGTCAAGAAATGTTTGTTGATCATAGAAAAAGAGCAGAAGAAAATCACATGTCTGCAAAGCAGTGGCGTCACTGGGCCTATTTTAGGGGACTTTAGCCCCACTAGACTTTCCTGTAGCCTTGCTAAATAATTCATTCTGCCTTTTCTGGCTGATTTATAATGCAAAAATACGATACAGACTCCAGAATTACAGTACTCATAAAAAAGGGGCTGGGAGTAGGACCCAGCAGAAACTGCTGTGCAGCAAAATATATGCACTGGCGGAACCAATTACAAAATTGGGGCTGTGAATTCAGCCACAGAAATAAAGGAATGGCATGATGGAAGTTGTGATACAGAGAAGCTAAATATCTTATCTATCTAAATGCATGTTAAATATTAAACTTACTTACTTCAAAAATAAATTAGAGACTACCCGATATCAACATATAGAAGGGTCATGCAAATTGTGTTTATTTGTGGTTAAAGAGTGTTTGATATAAATAAGAGTCATATAGCATTCATCAAAGTCGTTCCTTTAATACAGTATGTACATGTTCAGGGTTTTCTTTTTTATGATATCGTTTGTGATTTCACCACAGGCGATGCGTCATCCCGGTGTAAAATACAGTAACTTACTCTATGCTGTTAAAAGCAACAATTGAGGGGAAACTGAAATTGCTGCTTTTACAAGCGAACATATACCACTGTGTGTATCCACACCGTGGATGTCAAGGATAGATGAGAAATAATAAAAAAAAAAAAAGCATGAATAATGTCTTCTGGGGTGGGGCAGGGAATTGATTAGTTTCGTCATGCAAAAAGATGGGTCTCTTGTTTCTATTGCTGCCAAAGTTTATTCCCATTACCTTTAAGTGCTATGATGGCAGATCCTCAGGAGGGTTTATGAGAAAGGGAGTGAAGAATGGCCAAGTTGATGGAACTAAAACCTGATGTAAGGAGTACTGTGACTTGCAGAATCTTTTACAGACACATTTAACATGCCCTCTACTCAACTAAAGTGAAATTATATAAAACATATCAAGTAACACTAGAGCGGCCATTTCTATGTGGTATGTCGTGTTTCCCGCGGAAAACTGCTTCAAAGGAGGTTTAAATTTTTGCCTTTGATTAGTCATATGATTTATTATCATATTATTAGTAATTAGTATTATATATATATGCATAAATGGCATCATGATGCACTGTTTTGTGTGTGTGGGATCACACACATACAAATTGCAAAAGATAAAGCAGCCTGCAAGTAAGTCTTACTTCTGAAATGACTCACTGTCCATTGTTGGTGCTACAGATACTTCATGCTGTCATTATCCAAACATTTCACACTGGCTTTACTCCTACCCAATGTATTTAGGCGTATAATTTTGACAACTCTGCATTAAGCAGTGTCAGAGTGTAGCATCCACAGTATCCTGTTGAAATGGTGGAAAAAAACATAAAAATGGGTCTTAAACCCAATGTGATCTGCCACTGAGAGACTGAGATCCTGCGTAGATGTTTAAACATACAATAATGAAATAATAGACACTTTTATTGTGGCATCCTTTGATTGATGTGAAAGATCATCTAAGGTGGTACTCCGTTAAACACACTCTGCACACGGTCGGGTCGAAGTTTCTCTGCACCGCTGGAGTCAGTATGAAGTGTTGAACATTATGAACCAGAAATTAGATCGCAAATGTAGCCTATCTTGCTTTTCAATTGTCTGCAGTCCTGGTAATCTGGGTCATGCTGTAGTTGTCATTGCTCGGCACAGCGATAGCTAGCAGTTTATAATCTGTTACCACAAAAAAAATCTAGTCTCATTTTCCTTGTCTTTTTCATCTCACTCTTTTTCTGCACTATGTAAATCCAATTTTGCTGCTTTCATTGTTAGTGTGGGAACACATTGTTTTGCTTTGTAAATCGTGTTTTTGCTGCCATAGTTTGAATTTTGTTCTGCTGATTCATTGTTTATCTCTTTTCAATGTTTGATCTGTTGAAAAGGAGTAGTAAATAGTGAAATAAGATACAGTGGCTCCTTCTCTCTGGAGAAGAATCCAAAATGCACACCTTGTTAATAAAGCAGGATACGTGGCCTGAATTGTACGTGTTAATCGTACTTTCTCCAGAGAGGCTCAGTGCAAGCAGAACCCTCTGTGTTATATGCTACATTGTGCCATGGTGAACTATTTTGTGCATGGTTTTAATTCTTAACAAATTAAAGGTGTCATAATGGAATGTGATTTTCAGCCGGGTGTGTGATCCCTGTCATATTTGCCTGGTCCTGCATGAAAACACATTCTTTCTCCACCCTCAGGCTTTGTCTGCTTGGAATTTGAATTTTCTAATTGAAGAATTAATGGAGTCAGTAATCAAGCAATTAATCCGTAGTTACAGTAATAGCTTGCTCGTTCTTAAGAGCTTTTTGTTGCAGATTAGGCTGTGTGTTGAACATGAAGTAGAATGAAATACTGTAATTTAGTGTAACTTTGTGTTTAGTTCAGAAACAAGGCGATAAAGCTTTAACAGTGGAGAAATATTTCAAGAAGGGTCAAGAAATGTGACCATTTGTGTGCGAAATGTGCAACTGTTTAGCTGTCTTTTATTTAAGCATTTAAAATATAACAGGTGAATACTAATAAGAAAAATCCATTTAAATCAACCTTTTGCTTTTTTTTATATAATTGTTTCTGTTCGTACATCACAGTGTCAGTGAAACTCAACAAAGTGAAATTTAATTAAATAACACTTTTTTTATTATCATTCGTATAATTCATCAAACGCGTCCCAAGAGAATGCTTGTTTCATAGAGTTTGTATAATTACTCTTTTTATAGAACAAAACTTGTATTAGTGTGAAAGTCAAAGTTTACTCCGTGGTAAGATTTTCTGTATCTTTAGTTGTAAATAAACCACACATACAGTATGATAGTTCAGTGTTTATCACTGCCATTTTGATAAACATCCCCACTGTATATTTAGCGAGAGCTGTGTAAAGTTCACATTTTTCCGTCATGTTCACATTGATTTTCTCAACGTGCTCCAGTTTCCTCCCACGTTCAAAAACATTCAGGTCAGGTAGATTAGAGACTCTATAAATGTTTCTCTGTAACTGTGTTAGCTCCGTGATTCACTTGCGACCTGCGCAGAGTCTTTCCCTGTCTTTCACTCAGTGAGGAATAAATGCCTGGCTTTCATGACAATTGCAAACAAACAGTGCATTAATTAAATCTGACAGCTATACGGTAAACAAAAAAATGACAGCGCAGCCTACTGAGAGAGTGATGTTGCTGCCAAGCATTTCATTCACTTCTCAGAATTTACGGTATATGAGGCAATAATTACTGAATATGCAATGCAGCTACCATTTAGTCTTAGCAAGGAAATGGGTGAAATATATTTTATTGCCCAACATTAGTAGGTACTGAAAGTTCTTTACACAGGGTGTCAATCACAAACTATAAACTAATGCATTTTATTTTCCTCTGTCATCCTACAGGAGGGCTGGATTTCGATACTTACTTGATGCTTGACCTCTTCTATAAATTTCTCTTACCTTTCTTAAAACCTTTCTTAAAAAAAAAAGAAAAAAAGAAAAGAAAAATGTACAGAAACCGATAACAAATATATATCAAAATGTTGGCTCGTCAATTCTTAATATTGTGCAGGAAAATATAACATTTCATGAACAAAATTAGAATGAAAGAAAAATCAATCATTCTGTATCAAGCCGAATGAAGCCCTAGCATCGTCTCTCTTGCACTCAGTAAATCTTAATCAAAGGAAACATTGTTTGTATTTCCACGGTTTCCTCAGGCATGATACATAAAGTGTTACACCAAAACAAATTCCCCAGTTCCATTTTGACTTGTTTGACATTCTAGTCACATACGTGCCTTTGAGGAACCGTGATTTGTAATCAGGCATTTCCAGATATCTCGACTCGATTGAGGGACTGGTGGGTGGTGAGCTTCCTTATTATTTATGTCCCTCCAGTCTCAAATATAAATCACACAACACAGCAGTCATAGCTGCTTTTCTTCCTTCCCTTCCTCCTCCTGCAGAGATACAGCACTTTATTGTGATTTTGTTTTATGTGACTGAGATTGAGAGTGTGAGAAGGACAGTGCACCTAGAAACAGGAATGGATGTAAGGCACTACATCAAGGTTGCAGTTTATGTATGTTGGTTTAAGTGTATGTGATTATTAGTGGCTACGGAGTCCTGAAGGGACTCTTCAAGTACGATCTTCAAAGTTTTATCTTTTTGCACGTTTTTTTTTTTTTTTTCTTTTTAAATTGTATTATATTATGTTAGAAGTATAAAATAGCAGCGATGTTGTTTCTACATCAGTTTGTCTAATTTATATTTTCTCTCTTTATTTCTCACATTTTATTCCAGTGTGCCCATAATCCTCTTTCCAAAGAGTGGAAGACCAGTCAACGAATTATGAATGTTAAACAAGATGACCTCCTCTCAGCAGCAGCAGATGATGCGAGGTCCTAGGTGGAACCGGGCCTTGTCCGACCCTTTGTTTGTGCTGCTCCTGGCCCTCCAGCTGCTGGTGGTGGCAGGGCTGGTACGTGCTCAGACGTGCCCCTCTGTCTGCTCGTGTAGTAACCAGTTCAGCAAAGTCATCTGCACTCGCCGGGGCCTGCGGGATGTCCCCGATGGCATCTCTACCAACACCCGCTACCTGAATCTACAAGAAAATCTCATTCAGGTCATAAAGGTGGACAGCTTCAAGCACCTAAGGCATCTAGAAATCCTGCAGCTGAGTAAAAACCACATACGTAAAATTGAGCTGGGGGCTTTCAATGGACTGGCCAGCCTCAATACCTTGGAGCTCTTTGATAACCGCCTCACTACCATCCCAAACGGGGCGTTTGAGTACCTGTCTAAACTAAAGGAGCTTTGGCTGAGGAATAACCCCATAGAGAGCATTCCCTCCTATGCTTTCAACAGAGTGCCCTCATTACGGCGGTTGGACCTTGGGGAGCTCAAACGTCTCTCCTACATATCTGAGGGGGCCTTTGAAGGGCTGAGCAATCTGCGATACTTAAATCTGGGAATGTGCAATTTAAAGGAAATTCCCAACCTCATCCCCCTGGTGAAGCTGGATGAACTGGAGATGTCAGGGAATCAGTTATCGGTCATCCGGCCTGGCTCATTTAAAGGGCTCATACACTTGCAGAAACTTTGGATGATGCATGCCCAGATCCAGACCATAGAGAGAAACTCCTTTGATGACCTGCAGTCACTAGTGGAGCTTAATCTAGCCCACAATAACCTTACACTTTTGCCTCATGATCTCTTCACTCCTTTACATCACCTGGAGAGGGTGCATTTGCACCACAACCCATGGAATTGTAACTGTGACATTCTCTGGCTAAGCTGGTGGCTAAAGGAGATGGTACCAGCAAACACCAGCTGCTGTGCCCGCTGCAGCTCACCTGCCCACCACAAGGGGCGATACATTGGTGAGTTAGACCAGAACTACTTTCATTGTTATGCTCCTGTTATTGTGGAGCCTCCTGCGGATCTAAATGTGACTGAGGGAAGTGCTGCGGAGCTGAAATGCAGAGCCAGCTCTTTGACCTCAGTAAGTTGGATTACACCTAACGGTTCCATCATGACACATGGTGCATACAAGGTCAGGATATCTGTGCTGAATGATGGCACTCTGAACTTCACTAATGTTACCATGCAGGACACAGGTACATATACGTGTATGGTGAGTAATTCTGCAGGTAACACCACAGCATCTGCCACGCTCAATGTCTCCTCAACGGAGAACAGCAGTTTCAGCTACTTTACCACAGTCACAGTGGAGACCATAGAAACGCCACATAATGAAGGCTTGACCACTACTGTGCAACAGAAGGTTGGCCCTACCCCCTCTGCTGGCGCATGGGAGTCCGTTTCACCCACCTCTACAACTACCACGACACTCCGGACACCAATTTCCACCCCGGCCACAGAGAAGACTTACACAATCCCTGTCACGGAGTTCGGTGGGGAGGGCTCACTGAATGGCTTGGATGAGGTTATGAAGACAACCAAGATCATCATTGGCTGTTTTGTTGCAATCACACTCATGGCAGCCGTCATGCTGATCATCTTCTACAAGATGCGCAAACAGCACCACCAGCAGAACCACCACGCGCCCACACGCACTATTGAGATCATCAATGTGGACGAGGACTGCGTAACGGGAGGCCCAGGCATGGAGGGCCACCTGACTCTGCCGCCTCTTGAGCACGAGCACCTCAACCACTATAACACTTATAAGACTGCATACAACCATGCTTCCACTATCAACTCCATACACAGTTCAGCGCACGAACCTTTGCTAATTCGGGCCAGTTCAAAAGACAATGTACAAGAGACCCAAATCTAAAACTCTTTTTCAAAATGAGACATTATAAACCTGATGGGATTACATAAAGACAATACTGACAGGATATTATTATCAGTTGGTTGTAAGGACTGCGGCTCAAACATAGACGAAAAGACTTGTGTTTGGGAAATCAGTAGTTAGTGATGTTTATTCAATGACTTTGGGAATTAGGGTATGTCTACTGTTTCAAAAAGTGTCTTTACAAAACAGAAGTTATTTATTTAAGAAAAAAACTATTGTGATTAAATTGAGAAAAACTGTACTCTGCAATTATTTTTTCAGCACTTATTTCATGTGTTTTTGTTTCTTCCTCTCATTTTGTGGGATTGGTTTACTAATATGCTTTCAAACTCTTGAAGACATCTGTCGAAGAAGAACTCCTGAAGATTTTTTTTTTTTCCCTTTTTTTTTTTTTTTTTTTTAAAACCACAGACTTTGGATCAAATGAGATAGTAACCTAATTTCCCCCCATGTATCAAAGGAGTCTAGAGCACATTAGTGATTTTCTCCAGCTGTGGATTAAGTGATGAAATCTTTTGTGACCATCTGTAACTGAGATGAATTAAACACTTGTTCATTATTTTACAGTGAGTGGCAAGACTGTCAGTGATGAAATTTGATCATAACTTACTGTTTAATTATATCTGTCACATACACATTAGGCACTCTGCTCTGTCATCAATAGACAAGATCTTAAACGAGGGTTATATGTCCTATGTTCTGCTATTGTTGAAATCAAGGCTCACAATTAAAGTACATTTTAGTTCAATTAAATTCTATTGATTAACTATGAAATAAAATGACATCTGTCTTTGTGTTCCTAATGTATATAAATAGCATAATCTTATCTCTAATGTCCACTTGTTTTGACTTAAGTTAAGTAAGAGGTTATAAGATTGTTATGTCAATTATCAAATTAAGCCCTATTCTGAAATCTGAGGGTCATGATACAGACACAACATTAAAAAGACCTTTATAATCATCATTAATAGTGATTTACTAAGAGGGAACATATTGTGGATAGTAGTACAGTAAGATAAAAATTTTCTTTTTTTTCAGAAAAATGAAAATGATTTTAAACATTGGCAAAAGTCCACTGGCTCCATTCAATGTAAGGCCAATCGCTAATGGCTTCACCTTTACCTTTTAGCACTTTGTACTGTTGCGTTTGAAGGTAATTGCTTTGAAACCACCTTTTTCATGCTGGGACCCCTTACCTCATCTACAGTACTGCAGGACTCAGTGCTGTCAGATGCAGACTCATGAGCTGAAGAAAGACCTTAAACCCTTTATACAGCTGTCTGAGCACACTGCCTGTCATCTGCGTGCCACATTTCCACAGCGGCAGTACCTGGCAGCTCCAGATTCACGCCCTGCCCCTGCCAACCACAGGACTTGGCCCTGAGCGGCAGAGCTTATGCTGAGAGACGCTTTGGGGGTGAATGTGTGGGATCGGGCATCAACCAGATGTTTGGGTTGCACCTGCCTCTCTCTGTCTCTCTTAGCAACAACAAAATTTCCATTTTAATTGATGTGCCCATAGGCTTTGGATGGACACAGCTCTGCAGGCGCCCATACGCTGGAAACCATTTCAAAGCCCCACTGTATAAAAATGGTGCCAGGCACCGTAAATGCAGAGGTTAGGCGGCATTCGTCAAATCCACACTCAACGATATGCCCTGGTTCATTCTTAACTATTAGGTGTAGGATTTCCTTTTTTTCTGACCCCAGACTATAATGCATACAAAGGTTAGCCACAGTCAAATCTGTTTAAATAATGTTTCGTCTAACATATGTGATACACTATTGAAGATAGTGTGAAATGTTGTAAATAACCAGTGGATTAGTGGACACCACTAACCTGAAAGCTGGAAGTGGTATTCCACCCAAAATTTATAGTTATTTTTTCAAAACACTCACCCCCTCTGGGCTTGTACGGAGACTTTTTTTTTCCAATAATTATAACAATTTCAATAATCAGATTGAATCAGTGCCAGTTGAAGTGGATTCAACTGAAGGAAGCAGAAATAAAGTAGCAACACATCCAAGCCTCTAAAAGCTTTCCCAGTGGTTAATCGAGTTTTTTTTTTTTTTTTTTTCCTTTTTGAGCTGAGAATATTACAATCACACATTTCACCCACATATGGCTAAATATGCAGCTTTTATCTCAGTCCCCGTGCACAAGTTTACAATCCTAAATGTCCTTGCGTTCCACCATTTGCTGACTTCTCCAAAATGATCGAATGTACTCTAACTTATAGCAGCTCCACTCACTCTGAACCTCCTCAAACACAGCAAAGCACATACGTGTAAATTTGATGTTCAATGTAACACATTTTAAGGTGAAACCAAAATGACAAAATCCGAATATGTAAAGATATCTTCAAACGTGTGCTAAAGAAAAACAAAACAAAAAAAACAGATTGAAACTAAAAGATAAATGTTTATTTATTAAAGGATTGTCTGAAGAGCATTCTGTCTTGTATCTCATAACAAGGCTAAAAAGAATTGATAAAAATTAAAGATTTAAGATTTTTTTTTCCCAGGTTGACAGTTCTAGAGGTTGGGGTGAAAAACGTGAATACACAATACAAGTTCTGATTCCATTTTGGGTTCAAATGCAAAAGATTCATGTATCTCAGCATGGAGACCAGTGTGCGTTTCGGTTGTTTCTATTTTTTTTTTTTTTTTCCAGTCAAGTTTAATACATTTTTATTGAACGCAAAACAATTTACTCAGTATGAATGTGCTGTGAACAGATGTGAGCTTAGAGCCTAAGTGAGATACATTGTTTTCATATCTAGTTTTTTTTTTTTTTTTTCTTTCCACAACTCGACACAATTCAGCTCAACAAAAATTGCACTTCTGTGGAGTTTGGCACATTTGTAAACCATAGACTCACCCGGGTGTGTGTCATTTAGTCTGTATTTGAGTTCTCAGTGGTGGGATGTGGATCACAGTTCTACTCAGTTTACATCAGAGAGTGTAGTCATCTTCCCTTTTTGCTTTTAGTTGGAGGTAAACTGTCTGAAAATTTAAATGGTAAATTTGTTGCATTTTAGTCAAGCTGTCTCCTGTATGTAAGATATCTAAATATTTTGGTCAGTATTCTTTATTTTTCCACATGCTTTCTTTTTTTTTTTTTTTTTTTTTTTTTTGTG
>JAPQRN010000022.1:7274197-7284250 GCA_037367275.1 Coranthus polyacanthus
CACCTGCAACATCAAAGAGATCAATACCTCTACATCACAGTACACAATCTAACACCCTCAGTGTGACCCATTTATGATCCAAGGTAGACCAGAGCATCTCAAAGGTAAAGACAACACAAGGGTTAATTGCAATTTCTTGTTTCAGTCTCTTGAAAGAATTTCTAGGAACTGCAGGGGAACCTTCAGTAAGTGGTAGTCTGGTAGTGTACAGTGGGTCATTGCTGGGAAAGTAATGATCAATAAATTGAAATAGAAACCATTCATTTATGTCAAATGGATATTAAACATATTGAAGACAGACTAAATCAGATTTTTTCTTTCTAACTGCACAATGACCTTGAATACAACATGCTTTTTTTGTAGACCACATGACACTGGATAGGGAGTTTAACCAAAGCACAAACTGCAAAATTGCTTCTTTTTTTTTTAAATGCCACATCAAGGAACTAATTATGTATGTTTTAGTTAATACTCTGTACACTACAGACTTGTGCTGCAGTTGTGCTGGTATGTGTGGCACCTTATCAGTGATTGGTTGGTTGATCTCTGACACCCCACCTCCCCCTTTTCAGAGACTCATTATGGAAGAAAATATCTGGTTTTGAGACACAAGAAGTAGGTTACAACAATAACCAAACAGCAGATTTGCTTATTTACTGTAGATTTGACAAAGAACCCTGTATGTATGATGGTAAGTCCTGCAAAGACTCGGACTACTGTGTATGCGCTGATGCCAAAGACAGGGTTGGGTTACACAGAGCATGTTTGTGCCTTAAACCATTTACTCTTTGTCAGTGGCAGACAATGGCCAACAGTATCTTGTATGTATTTCACACTAATGTGATTGAAAAATATGAATTCATTAGTCATCTGAATCTTTTGAGTGATGACCATTTTATAGTGATGAATTATTCAAGTGTAATAAATTCAACTTAAATGGATCTCAAAATATATGCATAATACTCTTCCATTGAGACACATTGAGAGATTTGATACTGCTGGAGCTGATTGCCAAATACAAGGCTAAGGTACGATATGAGGAGAGATATTTTACGGCCCAGGATGATGACTGTCAAATGAGACGCTCGAGATTTCCAAGAGCCATTGTCCTGGATTTCTGTGAATTGAGTTCAGTGGTTAAATATCAGGCACAAAGGAATGCCACTATATTTTTCATTTAATGATTGAAATCATTGTGTTTTCATGCAGCTAGGACAGTCTATAGAAAAAAGTAAATAGGCCGTATTATCTTATATCATGCCATTTCCTAATCTTAAATGCATTAAGGTTGTTTGCTGGCATTTTGTCTTCATTAGATATGGCTGAAGGAGAGTCAAAGCAGAGAGAGAATGCCAGAAACATATCTAACATATGTAGATGAAAGGGGTCCTCTGAGACTGCTGCACAACTGATAAACATCAAAATGCTCCATCCTGAGTTGTTGGCACATCACTGGTAGATTGCATGATTTGTTACTTTTTCTTTAGTTAAATTGTGTACATAAGGGAATATTGTGCACATCAAAGATCATAATTCCAAAAGTTATACTCATTAAATTTGATATAGAATCCAAGAATAAAACAAACAAATGACAAAAAATGAGTGCCACTACACTCATTCATATCTCCCTTATGATTTACTATACTCTATATCTAAGATGAAAATCTGCAGGAACAAGAACAATTGTAGAAACCCTCATTTTTAGTCACTGAAGGAAATCGAATGTGTAAATTGGATGGATCATGTGGATGGAGTAAATGAGGGTGACAATGAAATGGATAAAAATTACACTAACATTTGTCAGAGACAGGATTTCCTATGTACTCTCTACTGGCTCCCAGTGGCTGCTTGCATAGTACAAGCCGACATTACTGCACCACCACACGTCTAAAGTCATGATTGAACCCTGTAACCCACACATATTTTCAGCTGCTGCTGATTGTTTTACCCTCCTCGCTCTACCTGAGCCAACTCTTTGTCTTCCCAGTGGAATCAAGATCAAGAAGCTTTACTGTCATTCCAAAACATTAGGCATTCAAGGGAATTAAACTGATGCTACTTGGGTCCTGGTGCAAAGACACAATATACACATACACATTATAAATACCTACCTGCCTACATGCAGAATATGCACACATGTGCACATACATATGTTATGTGCACACACCCACAACAATAGAAAAGGGTTGGTGGGGAGAGTTTATCAGTCTCACAGCATCGTTGAAGAAGAATACGGCCTGTATTTAATTTCAACTAAATAATTAATTGTTGCACATTTGCATAATTTTAAAGGGGCAAAAAACTGATCCTGAATGCGAATGTAAATTGTTTGCAGACAATAAAATTTGTTGCACAGAAAGACCTACAAACTCAATTTACAATACCTTCTTTTTTGGATGGTTGGGATGACAGCATTGTTAAACGTTTTATGGTTAGATTTAGCCACTGAAAGACCTTGGTTAAGGTTAATGAAAAATGCAGGGCTTGGCTTACAACACAAACAGTCAAAAAGATGTCCACAATATACATATACGTATATATATATATATATATATATATATATATATACGTGTATATATATATATATATACATATATATATAGTATGATATTTAAACCAAACCAAGATCTTTTTTCTAGCTCTAACCAAAACACTTTTATTGTGTTTTGGTCCACTTGTATTGTGTAAATCTAAAAACCTATGGCAGTCAGGATGCAAATGTCATTCTCTGGTGGCAAAATGCCCTGGATTTTTACCCACCATCCACCCTAACTACCTCCTGTCTATTGAAAAAATGCCAAACTTTCCAGGTGGTTGAGTGAGAAAATGTGTTTTCTTGCAACAACATCAAGTCACTAGGTACATTTGTAACAAAACATATTTGGATTTGTAATTCTGTTATATAGCAACATAATTTCTGTACGACTGGGTTGTTTCAGAAGGAAGGGGGGGATACAGTCCATGTGCAAGGGTGGGTGGGGCCCTTAATGATGCAGGAGGCTTTTTTTCCTGCACCTTCTGGTTTAAATGTCTGTGATGTGGGGGAGATTTCTGCCAGTAATCCTTTAGGCAGTCTTAACCACCTCCTGCAGTGTCTTCCTGTCTGCAGCAGCGCAACTACCATACCAGACTGTGATGTAGGAAAGTACTGTCTGCTACACACCTTTATAATGCAATGAGGGCTTGGCACCCCGACTCCCTCTCTCTTCAGCCTCCCTAGGAAATAAAGGGATTGGTGGGCCTTCTTTACCACACTGGATATGTTGGTGCTGAAGATGTTCAGTGGCAGGAATATGCGTGACTAGTCTATAACTATCTCCTTTGTCTTGTCCACATTGATGGAGAGGTTGTTCCTTTTGCACCAGGCCTCCAACTCCTCCACATACTGCCTATATGCAGACATTGAGTGATGACTCCCAACACTGTCATGCTGGAAGAAGAAGTGGTGTTGTGAATTCTGACAGACTGGAGCCTCGCTGTCAGAAAATCTATCACCCAGTTTCATAGACACGGCCTGAGTTCTAACCTTGCCAGTTTATCAATCAAAGTTTGTAGAATAATTGTATTAAATGCATAGCAAAAATCCAGGAAGAGCAGTCTGGAACAGGAGTCCTTGCACTCCAGGTGGGAGAGAGCCAGATGAACAACAGATGAGGTGGCATCTTGTGTCTGTAAGCATACTGGTTTGGGTGCATGTGCATCATGACCAGCTGCTCAAAGCACTTCTTGACTACAAGGTTAGTGACACCAGTCAATTCTCATTAAGTTTTTAAGCTAGAAATGATAGTGGTGCTCTTCAGAACTGTCAGAATGTCAGAACTGTGGCCTGAGTTAGTGAGGTCTGTTAAAATGTCTGTCAGTAGCTCAGAGAGTTAATGAGCACATTCCCAGAAACCAGCAATGAATCTCATCCAGGCCTGCAGACTTGCACTGCAGGGTCTTCCTTACATCGGATGTAGTAATGATCAAGGGCTGCTCACTGGTCAGGTACAGATAGGAGCTGCCTTCCTTGTAAGTCTTAAATCTGTCACTGAACAATTATTACTTAGCAATTTACACCAACTATTGCTGGTATATGTTTTATGCTGTTGATGCTGTTGTATGCTGTTGCATCTGTCCATGGTGCATCTCTGCAACATCTGCCGGTCGGCCACTATTACTTACAAAACATAATAACTTAGGAACGGCATAAAAGAATGTCTTCAAATTTGACAAACATTCATTTGAACTTAAAGATTAACAGATTCGATTTTGGCCACTGAGGTCATTAAACTAAAAATCCTGTTAATAATTGTAGGTTGCTGGTAATTGAGTCATTGAGGGAAGTGCATCAACAGTTTACGACGCAAGGATAATGGACTCGTCAGGTTGAACTTTCAGTTCTTTTTTTTTTCCAAAAACAAGTTGAAAATTGATTCTGGCAAGTTTCAGTTGGAAGAAAAGCACAACAGTTCTTCATCACCATTGCTCAGTCTAAGCTGCAGCAGGTTTATTTAATTGTCCAGAGAGCAAATGGACAGAAAAAGTGAAGGAATGGTTTAGCTTGCCCCGCTCATCCCTCTTCTGCTTCTGTGCAGACCGCCTCCTCTTGACTCCATGCAGCCAGAGCTCGCCACACGAGTCCCTCGATGCAGGGCTTTGTGTCCTCAGCAGCCACAACCTACCAAGCTCCGCTCTGTGTCCTTGGCAATGAGGAGGGCATTCCACTATTTGTGTCCCGAAGCTTAGAAGAGCAATACATTTTCCTCACACACACACACACACACACACACACACTACTTATGCCTCCCATACTATTCATAAATGCACTTTTCAGAAATGCACCAGGAGCTGAAGAAGCTGCTGCACCACTTCCCATAAATAGTGCAGTGACACCAAAGAAGCCTAAACCATACCTGCATCTGCATTTAAGTCTTATAATATAGCATGCACTAATTTCTGCATAAAGAGTAAGGAAGAGAGGGTTAATTATAAACTAAAACTCACTGCCACTTTTTACAGAACATCAGGGACTTGAACTGTACTCAGCTTATCATGGAGTGGTCTACTTATAAATTGCATTTGCTTAGCTCTAAAACAAAGCTCTCTTATAGTGGTATACCAGTGAGCCTGCTGCACACGTTTGAAGGTCAGGTCTTAAGAGGCGAAATCCTCCTAACTGTGCCAATTCATTAATCTAAGGCTCAATGCAGGAACAAAATGTATTTGGGTGATGAATGTCCAGATTAAAGGCTTTTGTAACCCCAAAGGCATGAAATTAAACTGAAGTAAACCTCTAACCCTTCTTATGAATCTTATATATGCCTTTGGAACACAGGATAGGTAATTTTTATTACCACTGCTCAAACGAGGCTGTTGTCTGCATCAAAACCAAACCAAAAGGTGCTTAAATGGTTCCCGATAGCACCAAAGCATAACATATGAAGACTGTACAGTACCTAATAAAGAACAGAACACTGGTAAAAGGCTACAAAGAGAGTTTGCAATAACTGGGTAAGAGGAACTTTTCAGGAAAGTTGTCTGTTGTTGCAGGCTATCCATATTTTACAGCCAACTATAGCAAATTCAATTAAACATAAATGTAAATGACTTCAGCAGATCCAAACCTAATTTGATAACTATTGGATATTTTATGCAGATGTGGAAGATGATGATCTTCACCAGGAAATATCTTAAGCGGGTCCCTCCCTTTCTTCCTCCTACCAAGAAGCCCTGAAGCTGTCCTTGTAGTCCAGCACTTACTTTATGTTGACTTCTTCTTCTCCTTCAGTTTGTCAACCATTTCTAGGACTGCCTAAAATCTGTATCATTACTGTTAAACCTATGCTCTTAATTCACAGGTCTTGGTTGATTGATATCATGGTCATAGTTATAAACTGTTTTATACTCAAGAGAACAATGACTGAGTATTGCAAATTTACATGCATTTACAAGATGGAATGAATCTATAGTTGGTGTTTTTAATAATGGAAACAAATTCTGTTGAAATTATATTGTTCCTGACATCTCACAAAGATGTTTCAGCCACAACAGCAATGGAGCAAACCTTTTCCCAGCTTGTATATTTACTACCACCACTGAAATGGGCTTCAAAGCTGGATGCGAGGGAAACATCCTGTTCAAAGAGCATGTCTTCAGCCAGATTAAACAAACCCAAGGTTCTCCAGAACCCTTCAACATCAAAGGTTCTGTGTTGGCTCACGATGGTCAGAATACTTATGTAGCTTTGTTACAATTCACGAACCTTGTGTTCGAAAAGATATTAGCAATGTACAATTTACAGTAAACTGATAAAGTACTACAATACCTTACTAATCTAAAGTATTAAACTTCACTAGTCAAAAAAAAAAAATACAATACCACCACAGTTTCCTTATTACATATTCGTGATCTATAAAGTTGTTCTTTGTTGGCTTTCGCCACATACTACCACTTTCAACATAATTAATTACTTAATGATGTTATATGGCTGTAAAATGTTTTTTTTCCTAGTGAAAAGTGCATGAATCATTAAAACAGCACCACATTGCCTGTGTGCCCAAAATCCACACATAACACACATGTCTGCTGCCCACATAAAGTGGAAATAATCATATATTATTACAATGTATTTCCATCATTAAATGCATTATTCTTCAACTTGAGAAGAGATAAGGTAGCTGCACTTTCACAAACTGAGTAAAATTCACACGGTAAAGATATAATGTGAATGATAATAATATGTTTGATGAAAAAGCTTTTTCATACTTTCAAACTGCACAGGATCATTATTGCAAGACAGTACTTATATATATATTCTACAGCAGATATTTCAATGACGATATCATCTTATTCGCAAAGCATTCTGTTTTTGCTACAGTGCTTCAGATCATTGTTAAACCATGGTCACAGACACCATGTGTAGCATAAAGGTGGTCTTGGCAGAACTATCAGTGTTATTACTGTATGTTGAAGCTATAACAATATGAAAAATAATTTAACCAAAAAACAACATAAAAAAACAACTAAACCTAAATGTAATTAACAATGGTTGTCCAAAATTAAATGAATGAAATGTCCCGAGTATTCTGTATTATCTTTCATTAAGGGCAGCTGGGCAGTGAAATATACACATACATATATTCATTTCAGGTAACAGCATCTGTGGCTTAGCAATCCAATGGAAAACCATAAGAAATCTTAAAAGTTCATCTTAAAAGTTATCATTGAAGAGAAAACACATTGTTCAAGAAAAAGAGGTGCAGTAAGAAAGTTACGCATGAGGCCTGAACTAAATGGTTCAGTGTGTGGAAAACAAACAAGTGACGGGTGTAACCTTAGTCGCATGTTCTCAACCCGATTACACCTGCAGTTCATGTCATACATCTGCTCATGTTTTATTTGTTTTGTCTCAGTCGCGATCACATCGGACGTTTTCAGAGGGTTGGTAACTTCAGGGGCTCTGCACTGTGTTCAGGCATGAACACGGATCAGTTACACCTAGTCAGGCATTGTATTCATTTAAAGGTGATACTACATTATGGTTGTGCTCATAGCTTTGTTTTCCATTAGCACCAAGAGGCCACTTGTGACATCTGCTCTTGAAAGATTCAGTATGAATAAAACTTACGTACTTACTTACAGGTGACAGTATTGCCATGGATAAAATACACTGTTGGTTTGTGTAGTAGATCTTATACTATTAATTTAAAACACAAATAGCTTGGGATTCTGCCAGCAACCATTCTAAACTAACTTGGCCGTCATTACTCAAGCCAGATGTTCCGGTACCGACGGGGCAGGGCGGCTAATAAAATACACTATTATACAGAACATATTAAAGTCGCATTTAGTAGACAGACGCACGGTAATGGATTTCATTATACTCTATCAACCCACACAGTGAATGCAGGTGTGTTCAGTGCATCGTGTAAAAAATGGAATCATGTGCTGATAGTTTACTGTACAGTCCATGGCATTGTCCAAGGAAAACTAATTAACTGATGCATTCCATTTCATCACGGTCTGGGGAACCATCCATCACACTCAGGGGGACAAACAAAATACAGTACTCATGTAAATTAAAGTCCTGGAGAGCCTCTGGCTCATACTAGATCATTTTCATTCACTTATCAATTTATTTCTTCACAACTCTTTATTAGGGAGCCGACAGATCAACCACAATGAGCTCAAGGGGAAATGTTAAACATCTCTGCCTGAAAAAGCACAGAGAGGTTTCTGTAAATATTCTCCCCAGAATTAATGCACAGGCTGAGCGATATTTGACTCTGCAGAGCCATATGGATGGTCATTATCATCAATTATTTTTATGATCAACACTTTTAATGTCAGTCTGCTGAAGCCTTTTGCTAAAGAGATAATTAAAATGACACTAAAGTCTGTGTTCTACTGCAGATAGTAGTATTCACTCATTCTATACCTTTAGAAATTTTAAATTTATTCCATGTTTACAAGATCCTCACTTCACCCTGGTTGTTTCTTTCTCCGTCAAAAACAGGATTTGCATGTTTTAGTAAGCAGAGATGAAAAATCTGGATTATATTGAGTTAAGCCTATTAATGTTGAAAGCTATAGATTTGTAATAAGATGGATGGGCTAAGCTTTAGCTTCAGCCTGCTTCTGAGAGATTGTAAAGGTAATCTAAACAAGACACTTCAGGTGATTAGGAGCATAAACTGAGCATCTATTCATACAGAACACCTTGCAAGCATAGAAAATCCTACAGTACCTCCCCCTCATGAAATGTAAATGTGACTAGTGGATCTCACTGGGTGGTTCAGATTCACCGGTCATGTTTCCTTCATGGTTGATAAATATTTCGATAATTCGTTTTAAAATGCCATCATTGGTTCAAGACTTAGACCTGTTGCCTGCCATCAAAAAGTTCATTCAAGTGTTTTACGTGCCCTGTGTTTGGATACATTTTAGATGGATATGACCACAAAAATATATAAATAAAAATAAAACTATCAATACATTGTGGAATTATAACATGGGGGGGGGGTAATTCAAACAGAGCTCATGCTATGAATTCCCTTGCTAAAACAAACAGCCCAATTATTGCCAAATGAAAGTGAGTTCGCAAAAAGGATGTCAATAAATACTGTCTGTGTGGAGTATGGAGTTGAAGGCTTACAGAAGGGTTAAAAGTCCTGCAACAGATGCCATTAGAGAAGACAGGCGCTTCCTGCCAGATCCTGGCTTTTCCAGACAGATGGTATATATGAGGCTCATAGGAAACCACTCTTTGTATTAAAGCTTCGTCTGTAGCATCACTGTTTTCTGAGGAGTAATTTACTTTCAAAAGCAGGAACACAATTAGCTCTGCAGACTTTCCGTCCTCCGTTTTCTGATGCAGTTTATTATTGTGCACATCTGGACCTGAGTCCCCTGCTAAAAAATAAAAAAAGGTTCACCATCTGCAAAACTACTTTCAGCCGTCCTCCACAGACTAACGTAACTCGTGGCAACTCATACAATCATGGAAGGACAAAAACTCTACACATACAATCACTCATTTGCCTTATGCTGACCCCTGATGAAGACCTGGGATCTTCATGAGGATACGATGAAGGCCAATGCTAAGGGCTTTGATTTAGATTTGCATTTTGATTTGGCTAGCTATTACTGCCAAGACAAATTGCAAACAACTGAAAAGAGAGAATGGAGAGATACATTTCAAGGGCGCAATTTTTGCTAAATCAGGAACATAATTGAAAAACATTTTGGACAAAAGTGAACTGTCATGATCCAATAATTTACTGCAGTTTACTTCATGTTCTCTATTCTATGCTAATGGAGCGAGATTTGTGTTATTCTTGCAAATGGACAGCAGATCTGTCACTCAAGGTGCTGCCTTGGGATCAGAAATAGATTCAAGTAGAGGTGTTAATCTAGCAGCAGGTTTCATCTGATGTCTGCTTGTGTCATATGACTGAAGAGATGCTCAAGAGAGGCTTTCAGACATGTGCATTGTCATTTTAGATGGAAAACAGCAACAGAATGCTTTACTTCTTCTTTATTAGAGTCATGTGTATCGTAGCCTACACCGCC
>JAPQRN010000022.1:7285542-7302977 GCA_037367275.1 Coranthus polyacanthus
TAGTCAGCTTATAGCAACATCTCTAAACATTTTTGCTGATTTCTGGTTGCAAATGCCCTCTACACAGTGACTAAACTATTTTCTGAAACACAATGGAAAACCATGTGCTCACGCATTTATGTACATTTTTAGAATATGTACAAAGCTACAAAGAAATACTGAGGTTTCCATACGCTAAAAAAAGCCAAGCCTTCTTAGAGATAGTTTAGCAAATCATTTAGTGAAGAGGGGAAAAGACAAGAGCGGGTCTCAACAAATGGTCTGCTGTAATGTCCACAAGTCGATGCAAATTAATAGACTTCTTCCTGCTTGAAGGCCAGTCTTTACTAATCTGTTTTTTTTTATCTTTTTTAGATGTGCCCATGCATACGTTGGACCGGCATTTCGTCATCTATAACATCAGCTAAAGTAGGCTTCATCACCACACCCCTTTCTGCTGGAAAACAAGTAGCTAACTGAGAAACACAGCAAAGCTGGGCCCACACTTAATGACTGTCAGGCCGATTATGAATGTAATTTGGACATGATAACTGATCGGGCTCGGTCAGACCAAGTCAGGCTCAGTCTGTGTTAACACTCGGCAGATAAAGCCAGTAATAATGTAATAAAACCAATCATGAAGTGTGTGCTGTGTAATGATTCCACACACTAGAAGAGAAACGGTGCAGAATAATGTTTGTGAAACAGAAGTACACTGGATGTGGTATCCAAGCACCGCTAAATTAGCTTGTTAAATTGTTTGCAATAATACTCACCTAGCTCCCTTATGGTGAAAATAATCCTGGTATCTGTTAAGATCAAACAGTCCAGTAGGTGGGGAGTCCTATGCAGTGCATTGTCTTGGCGTACATGCCCCATTAAACAGAGTAAGTCATATGATTGAACGGGAGAAATGCTGTCTGTGGCTGCACCAGAGCGACACATGAAAAGCCAAGTTCAGCCAGGAAAGTTGAGAGTAGATGTTTTACTTCATGTTGGCAATGCAGCCAGGTCCACTGCCAGCCTGTTTTGAATTTCATAGATGCACCTGTTTCTGTGGGAATACTCCAATTTTGCTTCGACAAAAGCTCCCATCCCGGTAAAGGTACTAAGCATCTTGTTTGGTAGCACCAGGGATCTTTCTTTTCATTTTCATCATGTAAGCTAGCCTGCGATACGAGTGTCAGTATGATCCGTACGTAATGCAAGTCAGACTACCTCCAGACGTGGTCAGGCAGTCCTGATGTGCCTGGTGTAAATGAGTCTCAAAAATATAGCCACATCATACCCAGAACAAATACAAACTCTTAAAGGTTGGGTTACAAAAACATGAATTAATCTAAAATCGCTTCTATTTTCAGTCGGTGTCATTAGAATGCAATGCTTCCTGTAGTTGTTTCACATTAAGCACTTAATAGGAAAGAAGGGATTAGGTCCTTTAAGTTACAAGTCTTTTAATTTGAATTGAGTGTCGAGGTTGAGTTTCCTCAAGAGTGGTTTAACACTCAGCGAAAAAGCACTTTGTCTCTGTTAAAAGGAAACATTAAGTTCAGCGAGTGTGTCATAACAATTTTGCCATCATGATGGAGATGTCTTTCTCTTGTCTTATTTTGTCCAGCCTGCAACAAAAGGACATTACCATGATGTTTTGGCGGGTATGTATTACCTTTAGCTCATTATGTCACCTGATATTATTAGAACAAAACTTTTCAAAGAACCTTGCAACCTTACCTAATCTTTAATTGGCATATACATTATTATCTTTTATCTAATATTCTTTGTTTGCTGGAAATGTATTAATTCTCGAAATCCTTTTCTGACAAATAATTCTGAGTTTTTTTATTTCCAGTGAACCAAGAGCTGTAAAGATACTGTAACATGGACTAAAAGGTCATTGTTTTCAATTATGCCATTTCTAAATATTATATATTATTGTAAAATTAATTCTTAGGAGTCTCAAATATGCATTACCCAGCTCAGAAATTCATAAAACTGTAGCTTTTTTAATCAAATCAAAAATTATTGTGGGAGTTACATCTGCGCAGTACATTTCATGACATTATTCTCAAGTGTCCTTTTCTATTTGTCTGGATCTGACAAACTACATAAAAATCGTTATACATTATTGCTGTCGCAAAGCAAGGTTAGCTAATGAAAAAGATTCCTCTTCATTGTTAACTGTATCAAGCAGGAGGACAAGTATGGTTTTCCCTCCCTCAACTGGCTCCCTTTCTTGTCACTTTCGTCACCACAGTCGCGCCAGGTTGACTCATGGAAATTAGTGGAATTGATTTCGTCAAGTCATTTTAGAAATCCTTTTCTAATTTTTTTTAGATGCGTCCGTGGTGCATCTGGAAGATGTGTCAGTCGGTCCCCATTGCATTTAAAATTCATTATCTCAGGAAGGGACTCATGGTTGAATTTTAAAGATTTTGGTGGTGAAAGGTCAACGGTTAAGGTGGCACCGACCTCATGTTCATTCTGATGAACGCAATATCTCAGGAATGCCTTTAGGGGATTTCTTCTAATTTGGAGTGAAGGATAAATTGATTAGATGGTCATTTTTTTAACTGCTAGTATGAGAAAACTGCATGAACACAATATGATGAAAGGATGGTGGACGCATCTGATCGAAATTAAGGTTCTTGTTTCCTCATATTTTGATGTTGGTTCAGTCACTGGTGAAATAAAGGCTTCACAACTATATCAAGCCTTGTTTCATCAGCTCCTTTTCTCATATACCATTTTGATAATATTCCATAAAAATTGTATCGATGTCCATTATTATTCCATGATTATGATGTTGTCTTCATTTGCTCAGGTAAGATCCTGCAGAAGTCACTGTGATTTTGCTTGGACCCTTTAAACGTTGCTTACAATTATCTATTGACATGCTGATAATAAAATTTGACTTCGCTTCTGTCACTGTAGTGCAAAAAAAATGTAAAAAATGCGAATGGTAATTGTAAGCATTGCGTTGGTTCAGTGGAAAAAAGAAAGGCTGTGAGCAGTCCTCGGAGGCGTTGAGGTTAGACTAAACTGATGTTTTTTGTAGATTGATTAACCTTAATGTGTCCTCTTACTGTACAATGTGAGTCTTACTGGGATTTAACGTGTGGTGCTTAGAAGGAGTTTCAAGGCGTCTATGCCAAAATGTGTGGGCCCTGCTTGTTACTCGCTTGTCTCCATTTTCTCCTTCCTTATGTCAGTCTTTTCTACGCAGTAATGTGAGGTTGTGGAGCCATTTAATTACTACTTGCCGCTGGTTTCTTCCTGACTCCATATTTCACTCTTCTCTTATTTTTGGTGAATACTCTCCCATCTCATTACTGTCACCACACAGTCTAATTGCTCAAAGAACACAAGAACATGACTGACAACAAGTGACAACAACTGCAAAGCAACCGTGTTTGTGTAGGTACTACTTATGATGGCGGGGCGCAGGGGGATCTAGCGTTGTCCCCTATACTATCATTGAAAACATAGCTGTGTAAGTTTAAATAATATAATAATATGCATTGAAATCACCTGTGCTGATTATAGAGGCAAAACAATGCACTTCTTTACGTTTCCAACACACGTTCGGTTCTTTGTACTGTGCAGTTTTCTGTCGAGCGATCTCTGGAAGTCTCAGCTACTTTGTAAAGATAAACTTCAAACAAAGGATGTTTCAGGTATTTTTCTTTACTTCTACCACTCAACAGAATAAAACACATTCACAATTGTAACCAGACTGCACTTTGTTGAATCCTGCAGTTCAGTGTGGAAACAAGAACATGTCGGTACAAGTTATTTACCATCAATTATCCAGTATATATAGTAGTAATAAGAGTTTCATATTAGTGTAATACAACAGTATTTTTGGTGGCACCTTTGGTGTCCCCTTCAGGAATTGCTCCTGAGAAAGTTTTATGTTTATTGTCCCTGAATAGTGAATTTGTTTATTAACTTAACTTTCTAATAAGAAAATCCTTAAAAAGTAATTGAATTTTCAATTAGGCGTCATAAGGGTGAGACAGACTGGGACACAAACACCAGTGCTGTTGTAATAATTGTTTGAAATTAAAGGATTGGTTTAGTAAATACATTAGAGCACCAGGAAATGTGAGATTGAAATGTGAGCAAAGACGCTCCCAATGAAAACTGTGGAGTTACAAAGGGTGTCTTTATAGATGTCCGTCAGATGGTTGTATATTTGCTGATATCTTTTTTCAGCTTGATAAACCTCAGATGATTTGTTTGGTTCACTTCCATCCACTCATTCTTCGTCACTGTCTGAGGTAGCAGTGTAGATAACTATTCATCGAAGCTTCGTCGAGTTCACATACGGCTGAGGGCATAGTCCTGCCACTTCTGGAGAGAAAAAAAAAAAAGTATATCCAATGACCTTTTAGTCTTGGTGGAATCTGACAAAAGAAGCCCACTACTTAGATTCAAATGGAGGAGAATTTGCAATGGGACAGATCTTTTCAGACACTTATGCCATACAATAGGTCTGCTTAGTTTCGAAACCTTGTTTTCAAACGTCCAGTATAGATTTTACTGGTAGTCTCACAACTGGTAATAATGTCCTGTATTGTCAGCAAGGGTGGATGCCGGCGCAGAGGTCATCTTTTGCTCACTGGCTCCTGGATTTGTCTTGCCACTTACGGTAGCATCTAGTTTTTCAGAAGGCAAGAAAAAGAAAATACTGTTAAAGTGGTACAGGTGTGTGAAGGACAGCAAGTGCTCTTATTCTTGTTCTTATGTATCTGCGTGCTTTACCTTAAACATGCAGTATATGCATGTTTGATACAACCTAACAGTTCATATCCGTTTAGTAATAACAAGAATTTTAAAATCTGCGAACTGAAAGTGAACTGAATTATCTCAGTCAGCAGTTGGCATGTAGCTAATGGTATGTGAGAGCTAATAGAACTTAAAAAAAAAATAGTGCAGTTTAAAAGTCTTTCATATCTGTTGCATCTCAGATTTTTTGTTGTTGTACGCACATTGCACTGCACATTGGCAGTTTTAATAAATCTTAAATCTTATGTGTATGTAAGATGTCTGTCGGGCAGAGAACCTGTGCCTCAGCAGGCAAATGTCTAACACAGCTTTTGTCAGAATCAATGCAGTAGCTGCCCTTTCTCAATCCCCCACAGGTGTCCCATGATTCAATGGCCTTCTCTGAAAGCTGTGCAGCATATTGGCAGACCCGATACACAGCGTTCCCACAGTCACAGCGCACCACTAGCAATGACCTTAATCTGTATGCACTGAAGCATCCTACTGTAGTTCGTTGCAGATAAATGCCAGTTGTCGAAAGAAGTCTGTTTATGGCATCTGATTTTGAGAGACAGCCACAGAAGGAGGAAAAAGAACTGATCAAAGGAATGCTCTCACATTTTTCATTGTGGGAGTCTGCAATTTACTGGATTTCCACCTGAATTTGGAAGCAAAAAGAAAACATTTTAAAAAGGCATCAAAGATGGGCAAAGAAAAAAAAAACAGTTTCATGCTTGAAGTGACATTCTTATGTTTCCACCATTTCCACCATAAACCTCAAAGTAATCCTGGACGGGCTTTTCAGGCTTGGCTCTGGAATGTGCAACAGTTCATATAATACCACGTTTGCAGGTTTGGTAGTCAACCATAATCACAGGCATTACTACAATTAACCTCTAGCATGATGCCTTTTTTCTTTTGTTGAAAACAACAAGATGTAATTTCACCTATTTGACACGTAATAGGATAAGTGCAGATTTGATGAATGATTTGATAGTTCATTTTTGTCTTCAGAAAAGAACAGATTACTTTAAGCACACTTCCTCTAGACCGCTTGAAAACAAAAGCCTAAATGAGACATCTTCAAATATGACCTGAAGTATTTTAATTCACAGGTAGACAACAGAAGGAGGAGATGAACTTTATTCTTAGCTCACTTTGCCATCACAGTTGTATATTGATCTGCTGAGCTGAAAAATAAACCCTACAGCCTGTCACTTCTGCCACAAAATGTGTCTGTAGCAGGTGACGAATCCCAGAGCACCTGGGGTTTTATAGGCATCAAAATGTTTACATATCGAGTCAGGTCCATACCTTCCCAGAGACAAGATGGTTGTTGTGAGGGAAGGAAAATGTTTTTGGAAGAAAAAATCACAGTACTGAAAGGAGGAAGACAGGTCAACTAATATAACGGTTAGGGAAACACATCGGACTCTAGAAGGTCAAACCATTAAGAGATGTCTTCATGTAAGCCTTTAATCTCTTGGTAGCTTACATGTAATTACTGGCACAATGTAACACTAAACACTTGATACATATATATATATATATATCTTAAAAATCATCACACCACATCTCGTAGTGAAGCGTAACAGTAAAGAAATATGATTAATGCCATCTTAGGGTTTCTATACTGCACAGAGAGGCCACTCATCCAAGTAATGTAACACCAGCTTTCATGTTACATGTAGCCTGGTACCTATACCTGTAATGTACAGTGGCAACCATTGTCTCATATTTCATATAATCTGCACTCTCTCTTGTGCTTCTAACTGTTATGGGCCTGTGGCCTGTTGCCACCCGCTCAATATGGCTGACCGTCTGAGTGATTGGCCCATTTATTCCCCCGATGTCCATTGATTTTGTTCTGACATGGTGGCAACCTCTCATGCTGAAGCCCTACCTTGGACATATCCCTATAATAGCACTCTCCCATGTCACGTTTCTGAATGGATGGGATCCATAATAGTCACATTTCAGCGCTACTACCTTTAATAAATGTCCCCTCTAATATGGAAACTTACGACATTAAACTTAAGGACTGTTGTTACTGGTGTTGCACCAGTGAATCCCTTATCCGTTTTGACCCCGTTCTGGAGATTTACCCACTCTTTTGCTCTCATCTTTTCTCCATCGCTCTAGTGTTTGTCAAGTTATTTCACAGATGGTCACAGATCTGTTGTTACAAATGGAGAGTTACACAGGAAGAAAGTGTGTTTCCATCTGTGTAATTGTGATGCTCTGCATCACAAATACATAATTCATGTCAGAATACTGATCATGTATTGCCGGGTTTGGGTGGCGCATGTATGAAAAATAACCCGGGCATGACGTTTTTGTTAGTTATCCTGACATTAGTATGCTACTGCTATGTTCTCTAACAATTTTGTGGTCAAAGCGTCCGCTCCTTCTGTACATGCACATACAGAGCCAACTTGACATCCTGCGACTTTTAAAAATGTACTTTTATTGCTTTTTTGTGAAAGGGGTATTGTTTTGATCTTCTATTTCATGTTGATTAAATTTCAAGCAAATTGAAACTTCTTTGACAAAAAAGCGGGAAGTCAAAGAGGCATTGCCAAGACTTGTTTTTTATATCCGACTGCAACTGTTACCACAGAAAAGTAGAGAGAATTCTTGAAATGCAAAGCTTACTAAACTTGAAATGCTTTTGTGTTGCTTTATGTCAGCAACAGAAGATTCAGACACTTAAACTGTCTACTAGTAAAAGTTACTTCTGTTGAAGGTTTTGGCTGTGAAACAACTTGGTATGAAGACCATAACTTCATGATACTAATCTCTTCAATAACAATAGGCCGGTGGTTTTATAGTGATGGAAATACCTCAGGTCGGTTTAGATAGTATATATTAAAACATTAAAATCACTTCAAATTACAAGAAATGAATTGGTTCTGATAACTGGAGACAGATACATGAAAATGAAAAATTAAGCTTTGTCTTGAAATAAACAGGACAAAAAAATAAATAAAACTGTATTTTATCAGAGCTGTTGTCAGAGCCAGCGCTGTCCTCCCTTTGGCCCTAAGCAGACCTCTGCTATCTGTCATGGCCTTGACAACATTTTGAATGCCATTTTTGACATGGTTTCCCAGTGCCCTTGGCTAATTTGTGAAACCCAAGTGAGTTACATGGTACAATCACACAAGGCAACAATGAAATAAAATGAGTGCAGCGGTCAAAGCTCAGGGGGACTTCACCACGCCAGTCTTATGGACACGGAAGGATATGACAACATTTCCAGCCACTTGGCAAAGATATGTTTGCGGAGGAAAACAAACCATGATAACACAGCAACCAAGGGGGACAACGGTCTTCTGAAAACTGACTGCAAGACTAGAGCTTTAGGGTTGTACTGATAATGCAATTGTGATTATTTGGCTAAAACCTATATATCCATTTCCTGGGTGGTCAATCCTTCACAGTCTGCCCTGTAGCTCTTTTTCTGCCCATAGACCTACAGCGTTCATATCCATAACCTCTTCTGTGCAACCTAATTATGCAGAATAAAGTGTGCTGGTTGATAAACTATACTGGATTTTTCATACATCGAGAAAAAAAATAAATGGTCTAGAAAATCCTCTCTCTTGCATGGTGAATAAAAGCAATTAAAAACTGAGTAAATGTAGCGCACTCACATGTAAAACTAATTTTCATTAACAGAAAAATATATATTTACCCCTTTTACTGGTTCTCGGTTGCACGAAATACGTTACATTAGCTGTGTAGCAAAATAAGAATAGCAGTAATGGACAGTTGCACCTCCAATCACAAATGTCCTAAAACCATGAAACTCATTTTGTTAATGCCGGTCCCTTTAGCTGGAAGACCACAGCTAAGGGTGACCGCTCCCTCTGGACTCTTAATGTCTTAAAAACGTGTGCAAGAAAAAGGCTGTATCAAAGATATGACAGTAATTTCACAGTTGTTCTTGTGCTGACCGCATGAAACCATTAAATCTGTTTTTAATTACTGTTTTGTTGATTTCTGAATGACATGTCAAAGTGTCAACCATGTCTCCCAGAACTTCCATCCGTATATCACTAAAATTCTAACCCAATTATGTTGTGCCTGCAGCAACACGTTTTGCTTCAAACGTAAGTAATTCTTTGCTTTTGTTGCAGAATTTGTCATTGAAGTCATCTACGACTTCATTTGCCCGACAACGAGCAGGAGACGGAGGAGGTTCATCCTGGACTTTGGCGCCAGAAACTGGAGCTCGCCTCCCGAACTTTGTGGGTGGCTTCAGGCAATAAATGTACTCAGTGTTTGTCTTATTGTGTGACTCAGATCCAGACTAACTGCAAACAAACCAATCGAGGCAGCGGAAGACCAGCGGCTTCCGTGTTCTGCAAGGTAAAATTACTGATTTTTTTTTTTTTTTTTTTGGTATGTGGTGGCTTGAAAGAGAGTGATATAACAGCTTCAGCTTCCTGTCGATCTGATGGTAAGGCAGGGCGGCGAAAATATATAAATATATCATGCATTTATGTATCTCTGCTCTCTTCCAACCCTTCAATGCCTGCGGTTACTTGATGCACTTTTCCCCCATTCAATTTCAATATCAATCATACGTTCATGGAAATTGTTGAAGACATTTCACAAAGTGTAGCTGCTAAACTGCTTGCCTGTATATTGCTTTCCACTGTTTCTTCATATTTATCCTGCATACTCTACCCAGGCGCCACTCCTCACCTAAACCAAATGGAGTTTTGCCGTTAAGTGCGAACCTACCAGACGCATACAATCTCTCGTGTGCTACGTGCGTCTCCGGATCTGATTCTCAGAAAAATTGCAGTGTAATTCAAATTAAATTACTATCGTAATCAATTATAAAATGATTAAAACAATAACAGTAATCACTGCTCTATTAGTTGATCAAAGATTAATATTGTAAATTCTGTGTGATGCAGAAAAAAAAGAAAAAAAAAGAAAAAAAAAAAAAAGATAAAAACAAACATATCTGAAAAGAGCTAAACACCTTTTTATGGCCATGTAAAATGTAATTAAAGTGGAAAAGAACAAAAGAGAACAACATAAATTGAATGTTTAATGTGGCATCAAATAAATGTGATTATCATCCAACTCATTGCTCATTCCGATAATGTGTTGTAACCTGAACTGGAAGACTTTATTAGATGTCAGCTGCTGGCTGTGGCAGCGCGACGCCACACTGTGCGCTGCAGAGTCAGCAAGACAATAATGTCATTGAGCTGGTTAACCGTATCGCTGATTTTCCTACTTCCACAGTTGCGTCTGGAATAAGACTATTTTGTTTATTGAGTATGACTTTACATGCCCTCCATCAACCCAACACTTCAATCATTTTCACAGACCGAATGTGTACGTTTTATAAACTACGACGTAGGGCCATCAAACTGATTTTTCGTCTCAATAGATTTAGATAAGTAAACACTGTCTTTTTGCTCTTGTTGTTACTTCACACTGAGTTGTAATCCAATCCTGTAAACATCTCCCTTGGACATCCACTTCTCACTACTTCGATTCATCCAATTGACTGCATGATGGGTGATCACAGTAAACTGCCACTTCACTGCAGGGATCTGGGTTTCAGGGCTCAATTGGTATTAATATTTCAATACCAGTGTCCCTTTCATCTGAGGAAAAAAAACTAAGAAAAAGTGATGTTTCAGGCATGGTGAATTTAGGATATTTATTTTACCTCTTATTGTCATTGTATTGCAGTTACCCTGCAGCATTTACTGTAATGTGCTGTGGTACACTGCAACGGCATTCATTTCAGCGCTTCTATACACTTTACACTGAACACCAACACTGATGAATCCAGTTTGCATTGTATTTCTGTAACCATTTTTTTTTTTTTTTTTTTCCCCACTTGTATAGACACCAGAGACTGTTTGTATATTTCTACCTCTCGGACAGCTGCTGCTTTCTCCCACTGACTACTTCATGTGGGGGTGGAGGTAAGAAATAGAAGTGACTCATAGCAAAAAAAAAAAAAAATCTATATTTTTAAAAAACACATTCCAAAAGAGTCAGACAGGGATTGTTTGTGAAAATGTGAGTCTTCATGGTGGTCAAAGTAAAGCTTTCTGTGTTGTTCTCAGTTAATTGTCCAGAGTGCAGTCTGATTGAGATTATGTCAAAGTTTAAATCACTGTTAGGGTTGCTGGGAGGGAAGCTGCTTTGTTGTTTTTCTTTCATTAAGCCACTATATGTGACCCTCTGCTCCTGCATCATTACACCTACCTTTCTCCAGCCCCTTCTTTGTGTGCAGAAGAGTGAAAACTCTCCTCCAACCTACGGGGAAAAAAAGGCTTGCTTCTCTCCTATGCCCTGGTGATGTAGTCATGTCTGTGCTCTAAATGTGGCTGGAATTTTAATGTAGCCCTCTTCGTGCATATCAGGTCAGCACTACATACTGCAGTTTGTTGATTTATAAGCTACTGCTATCAAGTGAAACATTTCATGATAAAATGAATAACATTCACCGGGGAGTGATGCATTTAATCGCACGCCTATGATGTATGTATGAAATACAAATACAACTTATTTTGTATATATATGAAAAAAAATACATCTTAAAAAAAATAAATAAAAAATGTTGGCACCATGTAATGCAGGTGTAGCCTCTACAGGTAGAAGCTTATCTTATGTGCAGAACCAAGGCAGTGTGGAAACAGTTAATGTCCTTTCGATTTGTAAACTAAAGTAGCGCTTATACTCATAAAATAAAGGGTTATTCGTAAAGGTAAAGGGAAAGGTAATGCCTGAAGAGATGGACAGGGCATCATGTACGCACAGTGTAGGCCTACAGTACAGTACATAAGGGTTAAGGTGAAGTGAGTGTTCATCCAATTTTCTATTCATTGTCAATCTGTTTTATTACACACCACCACATATGTGCAGATGCCAAATGCAGATGTTGTAGTTTTTATAAAAACTCAATACAAGTTTTCCAAGGCGTTACTAACCAGATGATACACAAAAAGTGTTCGCTCCCTTCAGTCCAAATGAATTATGTTTTTCCTTTGCTTAATGTTTCACAGTCATTATCAGTCATCATCTGCTCAAAGATAATTTTGATGTATGACAGTGATTATCACAAATTACTTGTTCATATTGATTTGTGTATTCATTTTTAATGTGACAGCAGTTCTGCCAACATGTGATAAATATGGAAAGTGCGCATTATATACACTCCTGGAAAAGATGCAGATCTCCATCAAAGCGCACACAAACAAGATAAATGAGGATATCCAAACACAACATTCATCACTGTTGCGTCCTTTATGCCCTGTCAACATATCAGCACGAGAATTTTAATCAGTACTTTGCTCATGCCATAAAGCCCAGAGATGTCAATGGGGAAAAAAAAAAAAAAAGACACAGCAGAGGCTAATTTTACCTGTGACTCAATGAGTTTTGTGAGTCCTGGGAAGAGGTCACAATCCATCAATGTGCTATTCTATTCTCTTTTCTTCCATTACCTCAGTTCAACCATGAGATATCACACAATTCCATTTTTGTCTTAATCATTTAGGCTCCTTTTCCGTGCTTTTTGTTTCATCCCAGTACCCACACAGGTAGGTAATTTCCTTTCGGTCTGAAATACTGACACACAAAAAGCCATATACAATCAAAACTTGTGGCAGGGCCCTATTACAAAGTGAAAGCACCCTGCTCCGTCACCCAGGTGACACCTTGGGGGAAGGTTGTTGAGATAAAGAAGTGGCAGTCCCTTGTGCCTCATACTGACAGCACCCATGACCCATGACTGTCTGTGACATTTAGGTCTCTGGTTCCCCTAGGTAGATCATTTCCAGCCAGCCTGAGGTCAGCCTCGGGGCACATTTGTCTAGCTCCACTGGCCAGTTGGTACTACAAGCACTTGGCTTTTGAGCAAAGCAACAAATTTGGATTTTTCAGTTCCCTTTGGAGCCTCTATATTTGGAATTCTGGGATACAACTTGTTGTGAAAAGAAATTTCATGTATTCCAGACACATGGAGACTTATTAAAGCTCTCCTCCAAGAGCGCATGCCTCCGCCAAGGCCCCACTGTCCTCCGCGTTGTTGGACCAACACAGAGGCAAACAAATGTTTCAGATTTCTTGCAGGCTGTCGACCTGGCAAATCCTCCACCAACTAGATCTAGAGTTTAACGGCTACTTTTCAAGCATTTGCAAGAATCTCCAGCAAAATCATCCACGAGTGCGTACGTTGGTGTTTGCATGGTGGCGCTTGAGAGTGTTCCCGTTGAAGCATGTGTGAACGTCTCCATCCTGTTTCCGTTTGAAAAGCTCACCATCTAGGCTGTTTTTTTAATCAGTTACCTTTAGAAGTGACTCAGCTCATAAGATGATGAGGTAACACTTTTTTAGTCTCCTGCTGCGAAACAAATAGCAATTGTCACCATTTATGCCCTGTCAGCATGTTTGATAAATAGGACAGAACCGCCTGGGGGGTCAAGCCTCCTGGGTGGTTGAGTGTCTTTGTCATTATTAATATGAGCAACTGCTCAGTGGGACAATTTGAACTGAAGACAGGGATAAAAAGTTTTGCTGCACATTAAAACCTGCTTTAAACTGAGACAACAAAAAAAGATCCGTAGGGCTGGCTGATATGTGGGCCATATCATAATGTACTAGCAGAAAGAATCTCAGTGCCTCCAACACCAAAATTATAAATCCATGTTTTAATGTAAGGCAATTTTGGCTGACTGTCCAATTTTTAAGTGTCAAGTGTCAACTTTTTGTTACATAATAAAATGAGCCAGAAGCTAGTTCCCAGCTGCTTCTTGTAGATATCGTGATTCAAGTTATATCAAACAAATTTGCATAAAATAAAACTTTAAGACACGAAGACAAAACACACTGCTGTTGTATTTGACCCCTAGAAAATCCAATAATGATGTTCCTTTTATGCAGTTCTTAAAAGGCGTTACAGAATACAGAAACTGCTAAGAGGTGAGAAGCCGTTGCAGATAAAACAACAAAATGAGCAAAAAAAACCCCAAAAAAACAACAGGAGAGATTTATTTCAAATGCTACATATTTTTTTATGCTATAATGAGGGCATAAAATATCTTGTTACGTGATGATCCCACAGCTGCAGGGTCTTTATTCACCTAATAATATCTCGGGCTTGTCTGGCCTCTGCTCCAGTGCCTCCCTCCTCAGGGGAATCTCACACTGGCTGGAGCCCTGACTGTAATGAGGTGGTAGCAGAGTCTGGAGAAGACAGGAACCGTGAACCTGTAGAGTCTGGTCTGATAAAACACCTGGAAAGATTGCAACCAGGGTAAACAGGAGCAGGTTGTTAACTGGTTGAGCAACCATCACATTCCTGCCATATTTGATGGATGCTTACACACTCAAACAGGGACAAATGAAAAGTAGTGTATTGATTGCTCATGTGGAATCGCGCTCAACCTGCCACCCTCTCCCCTCTTGCATGATGAGTTGTTTAACCATGTTTAAAAAATGGGGATTATTTCCGCGCAGGGAAATTTTGCAAACCTGCCTGTCGTTGATCTAATTAACAGTACCGCTCATTGATTTTCTCCGAGGGTCTGAAGTGGGACTACTTAGCTTATACGGCGTAACTTTACATGCCTTTCATGGGCCGAACACCAGAGCCACCAAATTGATGTTTTAGTCTCATTAAATAAGAAAACACAGTTTCGCTCCTGTTATTATTTCACACTGAGTTGTAATCCAATCCTCTAAACATCTCCGTTGGACATCCTCTTCTCACCACTTTGATTCAACCAATTGACTGCATGATGGGTGATCACAGTAAACTGCTACTTCACTGCAGGGATCTGGTTTTCAGGGCTTAATTGGTATTAATATTGCATGTGGCAACTGTTTGATCTCCCTTTCATCTGTGGAAAACAAAGGTTTTTGGGCAAAACGAATTTAAGGTATTTCCTTTACCTCTTACTATTATGTTATGTTTGTGTCACATCTGGTTTTCAGTTTGTTTGTCAGTAGAAAGCACTGCACCAGTTTTTCGTGAAAACTTGGCGGAACGGTAACGCGCGGGCCGAAGAAGAACTTTTTTTTCTAACATCACGAGGTTAGGGCAAACTGAGATGACTTTAATCAGAGCGAACAACGCGTTTCACCTGGGGCTTCTTTAGCTTCACTCTGTAGAACTAAATCAGCACTCTCAGGTGTGATAAATATCCACAGGTCACATGACCAAGCCCAGGTGTTGTGATTCCACTCATCTCAGCCTCATTTCAGCCATCTCAGTGTGGTGGTTTATTCTGATTTTCGTTCAAGTTATCCCTGCAGCCAGCCAGCGCCTGATTATTGATTGTGCATGAGAGGGTTTTACAAGATAGGGTGTTTGATTGAATTTCAGAACTCTGGGGCCTTGGTGGAGGTACACGCTCCCTGAAAGCCCTTCCACTTGTCATTGTAGTACAGTTAGCCCGCAGTATTTACTGTAATCTGACACGCTACACTGCAACAGCATTGATTTCAACACCGTGCACCACTTGTGTCCTTAGTGCTGAACACTGTCAACTGCTTATGAATCCAGTTTGCATTTTTAATTTTTCTAAACATTTTATCACTCGTTGTATAGACAGTGGTGACCGTTTGTAGATTTCTACCTCTCGGACAGCTGCCGTTGCAGGCAAGAAAAAGAAGTGAGTCATGGCAAAAAACGAAATCTATATTTTTAAAAATCGCATTCCAATAGAGTCATAGATGAGACTTCATGGCGGCCAAAGTAAAACTTTCAGTGTTGTGTATTAATTATCAAGAATGCAGTGTGACGTTAGGTCAAAGGTTATGTCAGAATTAACATTGTTGGGATGGAAGAGGTTTGCAGAAAAATCAACAAAATGAGCAAAAACAGCAGGTGATTTATTTCAAATGCCAACTCTCAAGTTTACTTTTGTTATATCTGTTATATATACATATGTACACATATATTTTATTCCTATTTCACTTTTTCTACTATCGTTCAACTACTATTCATGTCTTTTAATTGTATAAATAATTCTCATTTTGACCACGTGTCTTTATTTGCAAGTGTGCTTTCAGTTATTTGTTGATTTAAAAAAACATGAAATAATAAATATTCAAGCCCTTGAGCCAACACTTTGTTCAACAAGCAAAACTGTGAGTTTCAAATTATCACTGAACAAACAAAGAACAAAAGAAAGAAAACCCACTTTGCATGTGTTCATATTGTTTAACACTGGGGGACAGTTTTTCATACAAGCGCCAGAGCCAATCATGTATGACTGAATGAGCAACACTTCAATCAGCAATTCAAAATAGTCCGTGATAAACTCATCCACCCGGGCCAGGAATAATATTAAATGAGAAATAAGCTGTGACACAGACAATGTTTGTCTTCTGAGACGATAAAACAGTTAGTATGTGTTTTTTTTCCCATTTTATAAGCTCTTTTATAAACCCTTTTATGTGCTCTTTTATAAACTCCATGAAGGCTGTTACATGCAGTTTTAATGACTCACATCTTTCTGGTCACTCTACCAAGTGAGTTTTCCTGTAGTTGCTACTCCTTTTTATGTTTTTCAGTTTTTTTTGAGGAGAGACAGAGCTGTTGTGTAACAGAATACAAAAGGGTTAGGGTTACAGCTGAGGCATGTATTTATGTTTGATAAATTGTGTTTTGTAGTAATGCATTTGTGCATAACCCAACCGGGCTTAGTAATGGAATGGATATAAGTTATCGTAATGCATACATTTTGAATGTCGAATGTTGTTTTTTCAGTCAACCAAGTTAACATCAATGATGCAGCAGAGAGATGTGGTTGTTTATGGTTGTCGTGCATAGAGCGATTTGCTGTGGGTGTAAATTAGAATACACAGGATACTGGTGCACGAAAACGTGTTTTTTCCTGTCCTGTGGTACAACATATATGTGAAGAGCATTAACCTCCCATTGTCCTTTTCAGACTTACTTCCTCTATCGCTAATAAGACCTTCCTGTTTGTACTCTATCTTCTGAATAAATCAATACTGAAAATGCCTCCAGCAGAGCTACCTATTGGCACATCTGACACAGGATGTAAAGTTCTGAATCTTGCTTCCCTTATAGGCCTACCATACATTTTTAAACACATAACATATGCTACCTTACAGATAAAGGTCAGAGATGCATCAAATGGGGCTTTATGGTGGACAAACAACTCTTGTCGCGCTCTAAAAATAACAGATGTATGTGGAAAACTCACGTGCGTGCTCGATTCTCGAACTGTCGCCCATCTTTTTTTTATCTGGGTATTGCATTTTTTATATCAATTTCTCCATTCAGGTCAGGGGATGCTGTAAAGTCACAAACTATTAGAAAATAGAAACCCAAACAGCACTAGTAGCACACTTTCAGCAAGAACAATCTTGGAAGGTAGTAACATTGGAACTATAGTGCGTTATTTGTCTGCAGATGTTCAACTAAACTAAAAAGAGCAATCAGTGCGATACAACCTAAGCACACATTAAAAAGCACATCAAAAGTTGTGCTGTATTTAGCATCAGTAAAAAAAAATTAATAAAACTGTGTGCACATAAAAGTGTAACTTTATAGAAAGAACATATAATAGTTATGGTGGCTCACATCAATGAATGTGAGTGAGTGAGTGAGTGAGTGAGTGAGTGAGTGAGTGAGTGAGTGAGTGAGTGAGTGAGTGAGTGAGTGAGTG
>JAPQRN010000022.1:7322871-7336359 GCA_037367275.1 Coranthus polyacanthus
CCACCTTTCGGATTTATCAAAATGCGATCTGCTACAGGTAAAATATCTTGCGGACTGGTCTTAATTGAGAATTAATCCATTGTTAATATTTAACATGAACACACCACCTTACTGAACTCTACAATTCACTCACTGGTAATACATTGATAAAAGTATCATAGAAGGACAGGTGTAATATTTGCCCTCATTTTGCTGACTAATTACTGCCAGGACGGCCTGCCCTCCTCCCTCTGCCCGTCAGTCTCATGAAAAATGGATGAAACCAAGGTCATGTTAGGGGAGTGGGCTCACTGTCTACTCCATGTTGGCAGAGACTGTCGGAGGGTTTCACTGCAATTTAAACCACGCCTGATAGAAGACATTAACCTTGACCCAAGCTTCACATCATCTAATCATGCCTGACTAGTCTCTCAGGCTGACTCACACAACAGTTCCTTAGTACAGTCACAAGTGACCATATGAGCACACCCACGTACACCGACGTTTGGGCACCTGAATGTGTGCTCACTCGTACAGGGCGTGCACAGACAAAGGCGCACAGTGACACACAAACACGCACTGTCAGTTACATGGAGCTGGTTCTCTGATGAAGATTAAAGGTAGACAGAGGGAGTCATTTGTTTCTGCAATATACGGGGATATTGTGACGTTTATAAGGATGTTTGCCGACTAGTTCATTGTTCACCTCCTTTGTTTGCCTTCTTTGTGAAGTTTTTAAAATTCTGTGACACATTCTGATTAAGCATATCAACCGCTGCAATTAACAGTTGCCGAATTAAGAGGTGCGTTGGCATTTTCAAATTAAAAGCGTTAGCATTCTGCGTGCAACTTTAAAACAAAATCATAATTGAAAAACAAAGATTAAACATCACTGGCAGTCAGGAAAATGAGCCACTTCTTAAACCCTGCACTGGCAATGCAGGAGAGCTGTAATGATGTCTAAACACAGACTTTACAGTGTCGATGCTACAAGCAGAACCCAGCCAAAACACAATCACACCCTTCAGTACGTCCCCCAGTGCAGTGCAATTTTCTACATATGATTGTCACCGAGTCAAATAAACTTATAATTGAGTTTGAGCATTATGGTGATAGCTCTCCATTTTCATTCTAAAACCTGACTGGATGCTGAGAGTAATCAATCATACAGTAGATACGAAGTGACACGATGCCAAAAGTGGAACCTTGCACATACATCTATTTACCCGCACACGCCTAAGAAGCAGGTACTGCCAGCCGAAGTTTCAGTTTGGTATCGTGTAGGAGGGAAACTGCATTTGCATATAAATGGCAGTATAAATGTCTTAACATCACTATCTATATCAAATGTAAGATTTCAGTACGTAAACCCCTACTGTTGTGGGTATTATAATCACAGGTTCTTAGTGATGTTCAGAATGATATTATGCTGCACAGGCAATACTCACAAATTCCCTCAAGATACCAGTGTGTGCTGTTGATGCCAAAGCAAGTGGATTTTAGACAAGAAAGAAATGATCGGTCCCATTCTTGCACTTTTCCATGATCAAATGCATCTCTAAATACCTCAAGACACATGCATGTCTTGAGTAACTCCCACACAGTGCAGGGGAATGCTAGTTTGTACTTTGAATAGAGAAGCTCGTATGAGGTTTTTGAGGTAATTCTGACCAAAACACAGCTTAAACAAACTGCGGTTAAAAGAGCCACATTTCTGGCAAAATGTCATTTAGTCCTAAGTAGTGCTCTTTATTTTAATGGATTCTACTGATTCTCTAATTCTCTTCACAACCAGGCTTTCACTGAAAAGCCTTTAACTAATGCTGTACTTCTATACACATGGGAGACAGACTGTGACAGCAGGGAACTATTTCCTGAACAGTGAAATCCCTGTTCCAGTGGTACAGGATTTGTCTTTATTTTCACTACGTATCAAGACAGCCCACATGGGGCTTTTTTTTTTGCATGTGATAGTAAAAGTTATAAAGCGGCAATCAGTTGAGTATTCATCGGTGCATTCATCCTTGGGGAGTGGAAATGGGGATGTTTTGGCCTGGGAGATTTGTCAAACAGACTCGGATCTGACCACTTGCCACGGGGTGTGGTGTCGCGTAAACAGCCACCTACAGGCAAAAATGACCTATCACCATTTGTTTGTTTGTTCATTTTTAGTCTCCTTTTGTCTCACATGCCCTAGCCCTTCAAAAGCCATGCATTGCACTACCCACTGACCAAAGGCTTTTCTCTCAAACATCCACTTACTGTATGTAGAAAAAGATGATTGTAATGCAATAACAGGTTTTCTCTCTCAGAAGCAAATATGTGCATTATTAAAACACTTGCCTAAATTATGAATGCATTATGTTAATGAAATAAGGATAAGGTTGAACATAATTTTCACCCCTTGTTCAATGCACGGAAAGGGGAAAAGCACAAGGGAAGTTTGGAGCCTTTGTACGTGCCTGCTATATATTAGCTAAATTAAGCACAAATTAAAAATCTGTTGACTGTGAAATTATTTCCTTGTGTAATTTCAGGTAGCATGGCAACCGTAATCCCCCATTAAGTTGTGTTTTACATATTTATATAGGATGTAGATTTTAAAATGGCTTGAAGTCCTCGTACGAGTCAATGTTAAGATTCCCAGCTCCTCTTTGCTCCATTCAGAAAGACTCTGCCATGTGGTAACATAAGAGGAAAATATCCTCTCGCTTTTGTTGCAGGCTTTGCTTCCTCTCAAAGAAGATGCTGGCTCAAAGTGGTCCCTAGAATTGGATTATCTTAAATACTTAGTTGCCTTATTGATTTACTCATCCCTTCCATTAGCACTTAAGTGAAAGAAAGGGATTCATAACGTATGCCAAGTTTATTTACAGTGCACAATCTGAAAGCAAGGCTCGTGTGTTATCATTCCGCTGCCTTGAATCAAAACACAACGTATGTGAAGTAATGTTACAAGTTAAGCAGACGAGTTATGCATTACACATTATAAATTATTTAAATATCTGCATGCGCTCTGCAAACGCTTGTGTCAACGCACTTCACTACAATGCACAACACAAAGGGCTTTGTATTATTGATAAGCTCTGTTTCTCTCTTGTATAATCATACTCTGGAGATTTCCTGTAACCTTATCTTTATTTGTTCTCGTCTTTTTTTTCTGTTATTTTTTATTTTTTTGGGGCACTATCCTCTGGCTGTTCTCATTTGAAATTTACACTTCGCAGATGTTTTTCAGGATGTTTGGTGACAATAGTCATCTCAGCATTTTATTACTTAATCATCTGATATTATATTAGGAATGTATTCCTTTCCCCTTGATAATGTAAACATACATTTGTGGTAGACTTCAACAAATGCAAACATTGAATCGCACACATCTGCACCTAGTATTTCCCGAATGGGTTATTTTTAGTGGTATGTTTTTGCCGTAATTGAGCTCAGTGTGACACAATACATTGTACCGTAACACCATACTCTTGTCTCCTGGACTTTATTTTCCTTAATTTTCAGTCAGTTTTAATCAGCATTGTGTTGATATTTTCACCTTGAAACTGTATTCATGAGAGTTTAAGGAATGCTACTAGCACTGAAGTTGCAGATTCCAGCGAAGCGAATGCTCCTTTCTCCCTTTCCTACGGTGGCTGCAAAAATTATTACCCCTGACTTCCACCGGGCAGGAAGAAACGCCGTAACGTGCATTAGAAGCATCCAAGAACAGGTTTAGAACTCCACTTAACTGTATAAACTTTGTTAAAACAGACAAAAATAGACTATTTACCCACGTGGCCTACTTTATCTATGGTTGAAGCATAAAAAAATCAAAAAAATTGAAAAATTATCAAATGAGGAAATCAGACAGACACGCTGCACCGCTTCTGAAACGCTCCCGGTGTGGATTGAATCCCTGCAGAGGACGGAACTAAACCACGTCGGAGGCGTGACGCAGCACAGCTGCCCCCTGTGGAAACCAGGGGTCAGAGCCGGTGCTTGTTTTGTCCATTCTGGGCTCTATAGTTAAGAGGATATTAACTCTAGTTGACACTCAAACACAGTAAGTAATAGTAATGCACCTTGACACTGGATGCCACACGCAATAAAATGGAAAGAAGACAAAGAGGAAGTCTATTCAGAGCTACTGTAGAAACATGGCGGTGCAACGTGGCAGACTCCATGACCCGCTCCCCCTCTAGATATAAACGGCTCATTCTAAGGTAACAGAAACACAATGGTTCTCATTCTGGCATGATTATGAACTAATGAAAAACACCATCATGAATATTGCATTCCATTTCTGTCCTTTAAATTCTTACAAATATAATACAAATAAATAAATAAATGATAAAGTTGTACATTCTCCTCTACTTTGCATAGTCTTTCTAATCACAGAATGTTCTTTCTCACATTCGGTTACATGCCTGCCTGCACAGAAGACGGGACCTTGACCATACAATGCGTTACTTTTCTTAATTCTTACTTTCTTTTCTTTCTTTTTTTTTAATCTCAGTTCTCACTTCTCTGACGTCTTTCTCTACGATGTCATGACACACACCCACACACTTAGGCATAAAGTTATGACACACACACACACACACTTCCGCATCACTCTGCACAGACTGTTGTCTATGCTGTGATTGCTTTGCAGAGTTATTAATATAACTCTAAGGTAACTTTGGTTGTTTATGCTCTTCATTTCAGATTTCCACCACGTTGTGTTTATGTAAAAAGTGTTCAGCATCCCTTTGCACTGCCCACACTGTTTATTTCTGTGTCTCTTTTTTTTTCTGGTTTAACATGTGTGCTAGCACCTTATGTTACATCATTAAGGCTGACACGAGTTAACGCCATCAGCTACACATTCTCACTGAAAATGTATTTACCAGGAGAATTAAGAAAATAATCACTAGGTTCTATGCGTCCGTCATCATCAACAACATTATTATAACTTTAAAAGACTATCGAGAGAGGAAAGGCAGAGATGCTTATCAACAATTTAAGTTAGGATATAAGCAGCCATTCAGGATAATGACAGCAAATTGATGAAAAGCCAATTTGAGCAGTAAAAGTGAGCATTTAAAAAAACAACATAAAATATATACAATAGCATCAGTAAACAAAATGAGTCCAGATTAGAGCAGGAGGAGGCAATCCCGGACGTCCTTCTCCCCAGACATCTCCTCCAGCCCTTCATGGTAGATCCTGAGGCATTCCTAGGCCACATGTCATATGTTATCCCTCCAGCTGGTTCTGGGTCAGCCTGAGGGTCTACTCCCTGTTGTGACATGTAAGATTGTTTATTTTTTGGTTATTACTGTATTGTTGTTGTTGTTGTTTTTTTTTTACAGTTTTAACTTGTTTAATTTTGACGGCACACTGCAGTTCTTTTACCCGTTTCCCCCCTTTGTCATTTTAAATCACATATAGTCGGCGGTAAAAAAAACATCTAATCTGACAAAGGGTTAGAAAAGAAGGTATAATTCAACAGCAAGATTTGGCACTACAGAATTTAGACTCGCGGCATCCATCTTCATGCCTGTGAATGGTACCTACAATTAAAATCCATCATCACTACCTGGCGAAATTTCCCTGCCAATATTCTGCATGTCCTTTTATGCTTTGTGCTTCCACGTGTCAGCTCATTAACTTTGCAAAAATGTTGGTATAGCTCGGGTCATTTCAACTGGTCCCTGGTGTGTCTCTTGCACCACTTGATCTGTGTGTCACTGATAGCCCTCCCTGCTGCTCATCGGGCTTGAAAACAGCTTGTGTCTGCAGCTTTTTTCCGATGGAGCGTGATGCCTGCAAACACGACCGAGCACCTATAGTAGCGCTAGCAGGGGCTGCTCAGCTTCAGTCACCTGCCTCACGCTGCTCGTTTGATGGATAGAGTAGGCTGAGCTCAACAACATGTTTTGTTTTCCCTTGTTTTTTAGAGGACGCGGGCTAAGTGTCCAGGAACACTTTTCATCAGCGTTGTCTAGACTTTTGGAAAAAAAAGTGATGTAACAACACTTAATTGAAAGGTCCACCTTTTTGGCTTCAACATTCAACACTCTGGAAATTAGGATTCATTTGGCCCCATTCGGCAAGGAGATTACAAAACACAGCTTTTAACCTGACAGTGGTTTGGGGACAAAAAAATAAATAAATAGTTTCTGGGGTTTACTGTCATTTTGTGTTCACTATTTATGGATTGCATTTGGACAGGCAAAGAAACAAAATGGAGCTCTTCAGTGGAGAGTAATGACAAAACTGGAGTACAATACCCACACAGCAGCTGTAATTCTGATTAGTCTGTGTCCAGGAAGCCATGTCCTACCCTGAGAGGATGTTTATTTTTACCAGGGTAACCTGATTAGTACAAACCGTGCTTTTCAGGCATTTCTCATGTGTTGCTTCCCAAGGTTGTTCTGCCAATTTCACATTATTTCATGCCATACGATCAAAATTGCAGTCTCTTTGCCGTTCTACTTACGTTATGCCATTTCATTTCTGTCTTTCAAAACCCTTTCTTGATATTTTACGATGTCACAACACTCAGGGCTAAAAGCATGGCTTTTTATTTCATGATTATTCATTAATGTTGCGGTGCAGCAAAAGTCAGTCAGGGTATTGCTATATTTGTTTTTGAGAAAGTCCCATGTGTTCTCCACACTCGTGCTAAATGGTGATGTTTGTGGAGGCTAGAAAGTGCCCTGCCCCTTTCCCTTTTATGTAGTGTTTTGTCCGAACCTTAACAATCTCATAAGAATACTCTCTCCCGCAATCATTAGGTGCATTGATTTTCCTGTAATTGCTGCGCTCACCGCCTTTTGAAGGGGTCAAGAACCGTAGTTATTAAAAGGAGTAATGGGGAAGTTGTATTTACAATGCTCTGTTTGTAAAATAAAGAGTAATTAGGCTTGGGAAGGAGATGACACAGCATCTGGCCACCAAACAACAGTAGTTGCTAAGAACGTCATCAGATCTCATGCACTGAATTACCTGAGTGCATTAATTGAAAACTCAAGCTATTCCCCCTGCTTCTATGTTTACACAGAGCGATGCCTTTTCTGCAGCAGCGACATGTGCAGCACTTAATGTACAGAATAGACATCCTCAAAAAGCGTCTGCCACACACAGTGACTTGTTGAACCTACACCAATTGACAAAGATGTAATGGTGCCATGTTTTGGCTTTATTCGCATTTAGATTTTATGGTCTGCTATGTGTGAAAGCCAGTAATGTAGAGGGCACGTGTATAATGTGAGGAAGATTTAAACTGATGATTTTTTTTTTTTTTCCTGGCAACACAGAGAATTCTTCAAGGTTTCTCGTTTTTATTGGATTTGTTCTGATGTTGATTTTAAACTGAATTATTGACACAGTTAGAATTACGACAGCAGTCCTGTGTTAAGCAATTACCGCATATCTTGGCAATGAAAAACTGCAGCAATCCATAAATACTGCAGATCCATATTACATATTGCATGTGACATTTGCTAAACATTTCATGTCAATAATTTATTTTGCCACTGGATAAAATTTAGACCCTACAAACCATGTTTACCTCATTGATTAATGCGTGCCCTCCGAATTTATCACAGAAACAAGGATTCATTTGTGGCTGGTTTATCAACATTGGGAATTCAGAAATCAAAAATGTTTTAACTACCGTAAAGTCAAAGCTGCAACGTTTGTGCGTTCCTGGCATATTTCTTTTCAGTTTTAAAAATGCAACTTGTAGATTAAGACTCAGAAATAAACGGCAGCTTTTATATTACACCTTTTAAAAGTCTTAAATTGAACTTGTTGAAACCTGCAGAAAGACGGGAATTAATTAATACATTTCATTGCTGATTTCACAATTTTGTCACTTGTGAAAAAGCAAGAGAAGGACTGAAATAATAGCCTAACATAGAGATACAAAATACAGATGATGTGTGTGTCTTTTATTGAGAGCGAGACAAACATTATTATTTTTGTTTGCAATATGTTTAATAAAAGTGGGACATCGATAAGTTAATGTGAACAGAGCAGTCAACATAGTCCGTGTCCTGTGTAACTAGATGCATGTTGTCATGCATTTGATTGACATCTTATTTGTGGGTAATCACCATATTACCGGTGGTCTGTAGGAGATGCACTGAAAAACAGCTTGGTTCAAATTATGTGACGAATACCCACAGAGAACTGGGATCATCGCATTATGATAAAACAGGTTATCACTCAGCAGGAACATCATTCAACCTAATTAAAAGTGCATCTACGAAGGTTTGGTTAGATCCTGTTTGATTAAACGTAAAAGCAAGTAATTTATAATTCATGAAAAGCTTTGCACATTTTTCTTCCCAAATGAAATGAAACACGGACAATCAGTTTCAAAAACAAATTCTGCATTCATATCGTTATCTTTGGAGTATGTTCTGCCTTTATTGCAGTAAATACTGCTGCTGCAGTGGAAACACCGTCATGAAGTGGTGAAGCCTATAACACGAACCATGACCCGACAGAAGCTGCAGTGAGCTTATTTTCTAGACGTGTGGAATGGTAAGATATACAGTATTTGTTATTTAGAGCTGCACGGTGCACAGTTGTCACTTTTAGTCAACCAATTCATTCTGATGACATACTAATGATAATGTGCCAACACATCACTGAATACGCCAAAACCATAATCACTTTCAATCCTGTCAGAGCTAAAAGTTCATGGCTTAGTTTTCTATTAAGAAATAACAGAAGAAAAAAAAAGTATATATATGTATATATATATATTTGCAAGAGGAGAACACAAGCATCGGTCCAGCATGGCAGAGAGAACGACAAGCCAGTATCCTTGGTCATTTTTACAGATGGTGTGAAGGGAGTAAAAGCAAACAATTTCAACTGTGAGGCGACTGGTAACAGGGATGGTTCAAATATGTGGAATTGTGGCAGGGCTACGAATGTTCTCTGAAAAAATAAGGATACGCTGGGGCAGATTAGAAGCTGCATTTTAGCCTCAGCGGTTGTCATATATTTGACAGGCTATGTGAAATAAATCTCAGTGGTAACTTGTTAACTGCTGAATTTCTATCACGGTGAAAATGAACAAGGAATGAAACAGAATGAAATCTGTCACATGCATTCAAAACAATGAACCCGATCAAATAATTACCTAAAAAAAAAAAAAAATGTTGTGTTAAAATATGTGAAAATGTATGGATATGTATTCATGACGGAGTCAAGATTAAAAAGAGTAATTAATTAATTGAAGTATTATTATTATTATTAGTAAGTGTAGGGTTAGGGCTAGGGCATGCACACACACGTTTAAGAGGCAAATCTTGATCTATCTTGTAGCCTACACTGACATAGCAGTTTCTTTTGTCTTTGAGAGTTGCCCGTTCTCGAGTGCTATATTCATCTTTCCATGTGAAGCAATTGTATGCTTTCCCAGCACAATTACCAAGCCATGACAGCCCATTTCAGCTTTGTCTAACTCCTCACTTACCGTTCCAAATATATCCATTACCATGCAGATTGGTCCATTATCCCCTGCAATAGGACACTTATTTTCAAGTGAGATGTTGTGATTTTTTGTATCAAAGTGGGCAGCGGTGAAACTTTTGGTTCAAGAATGTCTCTGTTGCTTCTAACCAAACAGTCTATTCAAACTTGATTTCAATTAACACACAAACGTCCTCCTAAATTGTCTGTAATTTCAGAGTAATAATGATAATGTGACTTCACAAGACCTTGATGCGGTTTTCAAGTGAGCTCTAACTGACCTCTGCTTTGTCTTTCAAGCTACTACGTCTGACAAATAGCCATTTCAGTACTCGTAGTATGTGGTCTCTACGCCACAGTGAATATTAGTGTCCTATTTTCACCCTAGTACCACCTTAAACTATTGGTGTCCCTCCTCTAGGCATTGTCCCCTGATCCCAGTCGTGACAGACCTGCCAAACCACAGCTACTTCTGATCCCCCAGGCTGACAAGCCAATCCATCTTCACCTGCAGACTAACTTTACTCCGTTTGTCATCAGCACACGCCCTCTATCAAGGAGAACTGAAATAGATATGCTAAAACATTCACTGCTTCCACAATGATCATGACATTCAGTAATGTGCCCTTAAACAACTTTACTTTCGTATACCTACTGGATTTTCCTGATTTAAAGTAACTGTAATTATTTCAGAATATGTTTAATCAGATCACATAACAAACAAAAACTTTTTTTTTTTTCATTTCTATTACAGAAGGCAGGCTGTGTAATGGCAGCACTGTAATAATTTAATTCTGTACAGTATATTTAGAGGGCAAACAGTTAGGTCCTGAATGTTCACACACTACCACGCAGCCAATAAGCGGTGTCAGGTTTGCAGCACTAACAGGATTAAGCACCAAGACTTTATGTCTTCTACAGCCGCTGCCAGGCACAGGCCTGGAAATAATGGGATCAGTTTTGAAGCAGTTCATCATGGAGGAAACCACCTCTTCCCACATTAGCTTAGTTTGAGGGGCTCCACAACATGTAGGCACCCTGGAACGAGCCCATAAAGTATAAACAAGTGATCGTGGACATCGTGGAAAAATGCACATTAAAAACATACATTGTGCAAAGGTGATTATTTAACATATGGTACAATCAATTTATATAACAAGACTAATGGCAAAAAGGGCAAGGGTTTATGAAAAAAGGTGCCAGTTAGTCACCCATGTTCTGTTAATGACAGCATTAAATGATCACAGTTCATAAAGTCTTTATTAATTGAACCTGTCTCCTAATCAGAGGGACTATGCTTCAAGCCTGTCATCATCTGTAACTAAAAAGCCTGTCCAGGCTATCATGAGAGTGATGTAAAACAGGATGTAGCAGACTAAAAGCAAAATGTGGGGCAAAGTGCAGAGATTATTAAGAGCAGAGCCGCATGTTGTAATCTTTAAAGTCAAAATAATACGCTTATTACTCACAAATGCACTGTACAGCAACATAGTGTAATTTAAGATATAAATACAAATTACTTTATCAAGATGAACAAAATGAAGGCGTATGTAATGTAAATAGGTAAATAGTACCTAAATAGAACCTTGCAAGAGTTGGTTGCAGTGTTAGAAAAACTGTTGTTTCAATCATTTCACTTTTGCTTCAGACATTGTTTAAAAAAAAACATTCAGCCAAGCATTTGAAGTTTTTTTTTTTTAAACAGAGAAAGTCTTGGCGAGTAAACTATGAACGGTATGACACTAATGATCATCATGTGACTTTAAAGTTCGTCCTTTGAACCTCATGATAATCACACCGCACTTAACCACGGCATCGTCATGGCCAAAATGAAAGAGTGATGTACATTTTAATGTTATCCGTGGCACTGTGTAGCATTTATCCTCCCACTGGTAGTGGTAATTTAACACTGACAGGGGTCGTATCAGACGGCAGTGACACATGGCATAAATGGTGATTCAGGCTGCAGGACTTGCTGCATTTTGTGGAATTGTCATATGTTAACAGCGGTGCTGAAAGGGCACCTCAGAACCGCGAATGGCTGGAATAATGCTTCATCTCAATCTCAATTTTTGAACATACATAAAAGCACACAAGTAAACACCCCACAGAAATATATGTTGTATGCTATGTTGTTTGAGCCATGCGACAGTATTTCTTTTGCCGATGACTCAGGGGAGGTGAAGACAAGATTTTACAGGCATTGGCAGGTGGTAATTTCAGTCCTGCAGATTGCAGCAATGACATGCACCATTCCCTCAAGTCACATGGTTAAATCAATGAAGCAGCTCCCTTTAGGCCAGTCAGTACAATTTTGAAGTTCTGCGACATCCCCTGGCAGGTGGCACCATCCTCAGCTAGCAGTGTTGCAATCACTTCTTTAGTACACTAGGCTTGTGTATACGTTGTACTTGAATTGTCTTATTGATTTTATCATGGAAAAAATTGCTCAGTATTTCTTTCAATACTAGAGAGAATACACAGGCTAATAGACTGTATAAAAAGAGAATAAGGCTGCTATACTGGAGAAGCTGGATGGATGAAGCGTTTTTTTTTTAAATTAAATTAAAAGCTACAATAAGAGTAAAGAATCCCATGCATTAAAAGGAAGCAATGTCGCAGCGAAAATCTCCTAATAATCAAAATGTCCACTTGTTCCTCTCAATCATCTCACAGTATCTGTCAATATTATTTTGCAATGTTTGGGTAAACATGGGGAAATCACTCCTAGGGCACACTGATTAGCCCTAGGGGGGATAGTAATGAAATGCAGTACCTGCTGAAGAGAGTGCCGGCTTTATCACTCTATTATACATAAAAGCAGCTGAGGGCTCTTAGAAGCCCTCCTACCAACCAGGAATCATTGCCACACATCTTCCGTGCCTTTTTTCACTCAGGTTACATTAACTGCTGTTTATTTAGCTCTGGTTTTGCAAATCAAAATGGAAGACATTCCAGACTGGCAGTGGAGATAATGCTCTTTTAGCTTGACTCGACACTTCTTTTGACTTATGTTTAACTTGTATCTTAAATTATGTTTATCTCTATATATCTGCACTTCATTTCACAATGCAAACAATGGAAAAGTGCGCCACGCAGAGCAATACTAATGCAGAGAAACTAGCTATTTACTTAAATGTTATCTAATGTAGCCAATATGGGAATGAAGAACAGACGGCGCAGATGGAAGGAGGGAGAAAGACACATCAAGGCCACTTATGGTAAACAAGGCAATTGAAATTCACACTCTTAAGGCATGTAACAATGACTTTCCTTCAACTTTATTTGAGCTATTTATTGTTATCGGACTTATCTGGAATGCAAGGGCTTAGCACAAGTAATTAGTATCAAAAACAGTTTCATAACAAACATTCACATTTCAAATGTGTGGGGAAAAAAGGTTGCGAGTAACCATTTGAATATATGAATAATGAGAGCAAAGTAGAACACCTTGTATTAAAGGCATATGGTTATAGATAAGAAAGCAATATTGACAATAAGAAAGTGCATGGACGAATGATATTTTTCTAAGGAAGCACATAATCCGCCTCTTTGTGGAGTTAGTGAATGATACTTCTTTCGGGTAAGAGCACTTGCTGAAAAGATGACTTTTCATGCTACGATGGTCCGTCTGTAGTGACTCCGTAGCCCTTGCTCTGGGGATAAGATGTCATTAAAGAGCTAGGACATGGAGGAATTGCAGCCAGGTGGTCAAAGGTTAGCACAAGGATAGAGGAGCAACACACACCGAAGATGCGTGGCGCAGCCCTGAGTAGGGCCAAGGTGGGGCTGTATTGCTCCCTAGAGTCTAGGGGGAAAACAGGAGGAATGCGAAATACATCAATATGGGAGGAAGGCCGTAGACAAGGGCATGAATTGCATGGGGCAAAAAGGGGTGGAGGTAGAGCATGCAGAATCTCAAGCAAAGAATGAGTCACTGTAACCCAGCGGCAGTCATTTTCACCTAACTGTTTTATTTCAGTAAGATCGGGGGGTGGGTAGCTGAAGTAACGGCACAGCTTTTAGGGGGGGGGGGGGGGG